>RJWT010052767.1:0-10522 GCA_004365215.1 Cuniculus paca | reverse complement strand
TTTTTTTTTTTTTTTGTCTTTTTGAGACAGGGTCTCACTATGCAGTTCAGGCTGGCCTTGAGTTCCTTTGTAGCTCAGGCTGGTCTCGAACTTGCAACAATCCTCATGCCTCAGCCTCCCAAGTGCTGGGATTACAGGTGTGCACCACCACGCCCGGCTTGGCAATGACTTTCAAGATGCCAACTATTTATAAAGATTTGATAATTTGAATTACATATATAGATGTGATTTTTAAATCTAACTTCTTTTCTAGAACTCTGTTACCCAATGTCTTGCATAGATTTTCATTATTATTTTTATAGTCACTGAGCAACACATAAAATACTAGAAATCAACACTACTTAAATATCTAATCGTAGCTATTTTAAAACAAAGATTTATACCAAGCAATAGAATTAATTATAAGAACCCATTTTTGAAGTTTGTATTGAATATATTAGCATTTTAAGATTAATATTTTAAAAATAGGAAATAGAAAAGATATATTGAATTTTGAAAAATGTGTCACAGTCGGCCATTTTTGTAGAATATAACAAAAAAATTGTGCCATTTACCTCTTTAGCACTGCAGTTATTTTTAGATTATAGTAATAATCACCTTTCTTTAATATTTTATAATTAATCTAAAGAAACTTGCTTGTTTAAATATGGGCTGAATATATGCAAAAGAGTTCTGCCTACTTTCTAGAATGAAAAATGAATTTTATCAAATTATAGAAAAGAAGTTTCTTCAAAATATACCTTTAAATTTTTTTAAGGACAATTTCACCAACATGACCTTTGCAAATGTACTTATTTTAGGAATTGAAATTGTTAAGGAAAACTGAACAAAGGAATGAATTATAAACCTGCACCTTACCACCCACTGTCTATACTAATATAGACTTAATAGTTATGATTTTATTTCAAATTTGTAATTTATACTACCTTATAGGCTTCATTAGCTTTTCATTAGGACTAATTTACTACTTTTTTTTTTTGAAGTGAGATCTAATATAAGGTTTAGAATATAAATAGTATTTGTTGTGGCTTGGATCTAAAAATTCCCCAAAAGGCTGATGTATTCAGAGGTGAAATTTTGGAAGCTGATTGTATCATGAGGCCTCTAACTTGATCAGTAGACTAGTTGAAATTTATTATGGATTCATAATTTGATGGCATCTTGGGGAGATGATGGAAACTTAAATGGTAGGGCCTAACTGGAGGGAGTGGACCATGGGGGTATAATCATGGGGACTATTTTTTGTCCCCAGTTCCTCCCACTCTGGCTCTCTGTCTTTGTGTCCTGGCTGCAATGAGGTGAACAGCTTTCCTCTGCCATGTTTCTGTCTCACCACAGACCTAAAAGCAATGGAACCTGCTGACCATGGACTGAAACCTCTGAAACCATAAGGCTGAATAAGCTTTTCTTTCTTTAATTTGTTATTTCTCAGGTACAGCATGTTGTCACAATGAGGGAAGCTAAAATAATTACACTTATAAACCATTTAAATTTTACATGGAGGGCTAAGGAACATTATGTTATTTGATTAACAGCTGGAGGGGGTTCTAGAGAATTTGGCACTATAATTCTCTTTGTCATTTAGCAATCACAGTACTATACAATTAGCCATTTGAGGTAGCATTCTGAGCCATTTTAAATGTGTAGAGAACCTGAGTAGCAGAAACTCCAGGGAAATGGTCAAATAATCTCAGAGAGACAAGACTGATCATCAAATAATCTCTGTGAGACAAGATTGCCTTTTCATAAGCAGACACCTGCCCAACTGTATTATATCTTACATGGGAAGTGTGTGAACAGAAAGTGGTTGTTTAACTAAGCCTTCTGATGATTAATTTTATGTCAATGTGTCTGGGTGATGGGTGTCCAGATAGTTCATCAAATGTTGTTCTAAATGTTTCTAAGAGGGATATTTTTGTGTGAGGTTAACATTGAAGTTGGTGAACTTGAGCAAAACAGCTTCTCCTTCTTAATATGGCAGGCCTTGTTCAAGGCCTTGTTGAAGACATGAATAGAATAAAACAGATGACTCTCCCAACTAAGCCAGAGTCCTCAGCAGAGTGCCCTCAGACTTCATCTGCAACATTGGTTTTACTACCTGAGGCCTTTCAAATGGAGCATCAGGTTTTTTGGTTCTGTAGTACTACTGGCTCACTCTGCAGACTTTGGACTTAGCAGCCTCCATAACTATGTGAGCCAATCCTTTTAATAAATCTGTTGGTTTTATTTCCCTGGACAACTGTGGCCAATCCAGTCCTCATGAATTAAAAAGAACCTCAAGGGCCAACACTATGGAGGGACTCTTAGCCAACTGCATTGGACCATCTCAAGTACCTTAGCAAAGTTATCTTTACAGAAAATGACAAGTTAGCAGTATAGATCTCTACAGAGCAACTAAGAGCAATAACCTCCCCTATTTATTTTCATGTTCACCAAAAACCTTCCCATAACTGAACTTTCCTGTAACTAACTGTAAAAAAAAGTGCTCAATCTGCAAGGTTGAGGACCCCCAACCCAACAATAGTGAAATCATTATGGTAAATGCCACGTATAGGTCTCTGCCTTGATGCCAGGTTGAATTGCCAAAGCTGCTCTCCCTTGAATTACCTTCATTAACATTCTTTAGAAAAATGCAACAAAATCTTAATGTTTCTTTGCAAAATATTTATTTTCTTCAGATGTGTTAACAGACTTGCTCAATTACCATTGGTTGAGTTTTTAAAAAATTATTCATACTGAGGAAGGACTACAAAAGTTACAGAGGAAAAAAGTATGCATTTATACAGAGAATTTCCAAAAACTATAAACCTTAAAGTCGTCTGAGGAAGCTGTAGAGCTGAGGCACAAAGTAATCCTTGTAATATCCATCGATGAAACCTTTTCCACTGTTGTGCACAAACCAACAAGGAACATCTGTTCCAAACACAATGTCTGTTCTGTAGTCTTTCTGTAAGCCTCTGCAAGGAAAATGGTGTGTGTGGTCAGGAAACAAGTGTCCCTATCCTGGCCCTCTGTTCCTTGCTGGTTCTTATGCCCCTCTGTTCCTTGCTGGTTCTTATGCCACCTTCTTACTACCATCTCTGCCCAGTCCCCACCCACCCTGCTCAAGTTGTGTGAACTGTCAGAATCTAGAGATTGGTATTGAAATGTCAGAGTCTGGAAGTTAGTGTTGGAAGAACAGAAAATAAGAATTATGTCTTTAGATAATTCAAATAACCTGCACAAAAGTTGAACCCAATGGACCTTTCCAGCAAGGTAAAAAGCAGCAAATTAATGTAAGTGTGAAGAAGGCAGAAATCAAACTCCAAAGTGTAGGCTAATCTCATCCTTCACCTGGAGATACCTATTATGTTCATTTTATGGATGAGTGTTTTATTTAAAGGTGATGACAGCTGTTTTGAGCAAATTCATGTCTTCCACTGGCAGGGCAAAGAAGCAAATGATTTACAAAGGTACATGGCATATCTCCATTAATAAGCCATAAAAATATGTAACTGTTGAACCCATGGGTCAGCTCTGTTTCAGCTATGCATCATGAGGTGCTTGGAGTGGAGACACTGTGGCCCAGCATGTACACTTTGTTATATAATCGATGTTCTTTCACCAAGCTTCATATAACTGGTTACTAATGGGTGCTCACTATTTCGTCATCATACTTCCTGATGTCCATTGGTAACTCACTGTTCTTTATTGTGCAAACCAATACCAGCTTGGTGGTACACTAGGAATCCAGTTTTAGTTCACAAATCTATTTTTTGTAGTGACGCTTATCATAATTTTATGGTTATTGTAATGTGATTTCATTAATCATATGACATGTGACCAGAAAGTTGTTTCTAAGAAAGCAATGTTGGCTGCTTTATAACATTTTTTAAAGGACAAAAATTGCTTTAAAAGGATATGGAATTAGGCATGGCTGAGACAACTGTAAAAGACTGGTAAAGACTATAAGGATATATAAGAAGTTTGCACTCAAAATGTTTCACAAGTGTATAAATTCTCTCTTCAGGATGAAGCATATGGATGTGATTTGTGCAAGAAAAGCTACACAAAGATGCATTCAGTAATCCACACTCAACAAGAAGGTTTTCCTTAAAAATACATATTCATAAAGCTGTATCACTTGCATGGTTCATGGGTATCTGTATGATTTCTTCCTTTGGACAACTGTTATGGTTTGGACATAGAAATCTCATACGTTCAGAGTTGGGGTTTGTGGAAGGTGATTAGACCATGGAGGTCCTTCAGGGGGTGGGGACTGGTGGGAAGAGGCGTATAACCAGGGGTGAGCTTTTAGAGGGCTGATCTCCATCCCATTGCCTCCCTTCTCTCTGCTTCCTGGCTGCCATGAGGCAAGCAGCCTTACTCCACCATGCCTTTTCTGCCAACCATGGACTGGAACCCCAAAATCAAAAGCCAAATTTAATCTCTCCTCCCTTAATTGTGCATGTCAGCTGTTTTATCCCAATGATGGTAAAATAACCAATGCAGCAACTTTTTCAGTTATCCAACTTATGACTATAGGGCTTGTAATGCATGAAGATGAGAACAATAAATAGATCAACAAGTCTTAGCACTTCATGATGCACACTCACAGACATTATTGACATTTAAGGTGGGCAATCAGAAATGTCTTCATGCAAACATTATATATGTGTCTATTCTTAGTGCATTGTTGTGTTTGACAGAGGTAGAGCTTAAAATGGCTTTTAGGGGCCAGGAGTTTAGCTCAGTGGCACAAGTGCCTGCTTGGCAAGCACAAGGTCATGAGTTTGATCCCTGGTACCAAAAAAAAAAAAAAAAAAAAAAGAAAAGAAAAGAAAAGAAATGGCTTTTAAACTCATGTATTTCACTTTATGAGTCCAGCCCTATAGGAACCCTTTTTGTTACTGACTTATGCATGTTAGGCCTACCTGGTGACAATCAGCTTCTGTCCTTTCACTTCCATGATTGCCTCTGGCTTCTTGGGATCCTTTCCTGGTCTCTCACTGGAGATGAATATCTTTGGCTCATTCATGAACTGTCCTAGTGAAGCAAAGCCCAAACATTTACATGTGACTCAAGGTAAAATAAAGAGAGGGCCATCACTGGGTTCAAGTGACATGTTGGCTTTCTCTCCAGAATTTCCAGGCT
The DNA here is from genome assembly GCA_004365215.1 of Cuniculus paca. Classification (NCBI taxonomy): domain Eukaryota; kingdom Metazoa; phylum Chordata; class Mammalia; order Rodentia; family Cuniculidae; genus Cuniculus; species Cuniculus paca. The sequence goes on along the minus strand of RJWT010052767.1, from coordinate 5,389 downwards.
AAAAAGATACATGGAAAGTTAAAAAGAGCAACAGTGGGAAGGGGGAGTTCTTCCTTGGAGCTAATCTCTCACAGTCTATACATGAAGTCTGCCCACTGGACCATCAATAAACTGACTGCCCATCTGATGGCAGCAGGGCGAGATCCGGACTGGTGAGCATAGCTCAAATAATAGGAATAGGTTTGTTTGTGGTGTCATATACTTACATTTCAATCCTTAAAATGCTAGGAACTGTTGGCCTGGATGTCCTGCTTATTATCACAGACTTCCTAAACCAGCCCATCCCACTGCAGTTAAAAGATCTTCAGCATTAAACTTGAAATGGTTCTACCCCTTCTTTAGCTCACTCAGTCTGCAATACTGAGACACTGTCCCAGGACACCTTTGCATTCCAGAGTCACCACATTGCTCCACAGTCACAACTGCCACCTCCCCAACTTTTAACCACCCCCCCCCAAGTCGCTGAAGATTTAGAGTAGCTCCGTGTTTGCCAGATGGCAGAGAGCACTTTACCTATTAGTCCATGTGTCTTAGGCGAGAACTTGTTTGTGGGAGGAATGTAGATCCCCAGAAAGTCTACATTGACTGGATGCTTCTTCCAAACACGATGCAGCAGAATGGAAAAGGACATTTCTTTATCCAGGGTGAGAGTCACAGCTTTTTCTTTCTTCACAGAGACAAGCACCCTAGTGTGAAAGACAACCAGGAACTGAAAAATTCCAGAGCAGATGTTTCAGCAAGTCATCCTTCTTGCCCCTGCTTGGAAAGCCTCATTCCTCCTTGTACAATTCTACTCGTTTTCTAAGAGCTTGACAATGTTCTTGCTATGGAGTGTTGTTTTAACTCCTGGCTCTGAAATTCTGTCAGTTGACATGTGTGTGGATCAATAGTTAACAGATACTATTTGGGATCTTACTCTGCTTAAGATACAAAAGTATAGTGTTTAGACGTGCTCTCTGACACAGAGCCCGTTGCGCATTTCAGCAGCGCTTACTTACTGCGTATCATGCGCGAGGCTAGGCACCGTGGTAATCAGACACATGGTCTGCACATGAGTAAGAACAATTTTCCTGAACATCAATTTTCCTTTTTTTTTCTCTTTTTGATGATACTGGGGATTGAACCGAGGGCCTTATCAATGAGTTACATCCCCAGCCTTCTTTTATCTTGAGACAGAGTCTCACTAAGTCACTAAATTACTTAGGCTGGGCTCAAACTTGGTGATCCTGCAGCCTTGGTCTCCAGCATGATGGGATTGCAGGTATCCACCACCACATCAGACTTCCTCAACTTTCTTATATTTAAAATGGTTGCTTTCAGCTCTGTGTTAATGTGACCGGTGACTGGATTTATTTGTGCAGGTCTGTGTGAAGGACAGGCCCCGACTCAAATGACACAGTACTTGCCTGGGGTTCATGATGCGAGCCGTGTCAGACCAGGACAGGGTGGATGTATGTGAACCATGGCTTACAGTGATGTTCTCAGTGCTGACTTCTATTTTCATGTCTTCACTTTGGAAATAAAATCCCAGTTTTCCAAAATACGTGCTTAGTTTTCCGCCTTGGGGTTTCTTGGCACCAATAAGCTGACCATTGACTGAAATTCCTACAGAATAAAAAATGTTTCTCTTTAGCCATTTTTTCTTTTTCTGCATGTGTGGCACCATAATTTGGATTTATAAAACTTGGCGTTTTGAGAAAATTACCCTGCTTCAGAATTTACATAAATTTTTTCCTTATAAATCTCATAATATTTTATTACAAAGTGATTACATTAAAATAAGATCAGCTAGTTCGAACTTAGAGTATGTACTTTGAACTGTAATTATTTGAGACAATATACTTATTTTGATAATTTCTTACAAATTATCAGAGTTTGAAAAATATAGAATTCCCATTAAGGTGAAAAAGAAATAAACCCAGGGAGTGACAGGGAGGTACACAATTACCTAATTGTTTAACTCAAATATAATTTCCCTTTTTTACCTGATTCTAGGTCAGAAACCAGGTTGAGGATTTTTCCAGGTTCTGAGTCAATATTGAAACAAACATTCTTCTGGCTTTTTGGTAGGTAAATGATGAAATGCGGGTCATTTTCAACTAGAAAATATACAAGAAAATTGAAAACAAAACCATCCAAAGTAGTGCAGCTTTAAAATTTAATTAGCTTGAGAGCAGTACATTGAGGACCTCCATGAAGACTTTCTCGATTCTTTTTTTTTTTTTGGCACTGAGAATGGAACTCAGGACCTGGTGCTTGCCAGGCAGGCACTGTGCCACTGAGCTATATCCCCAGCCCGACTTTCTCAATTCTTAAGGAGGTATCTGGGTATAACACTAGCCAGTGTTTACTGGACTTCATAGCCACTCTGCAAGCATCATCCCCATTTTACTAGTGGGTGAGACCCAGACAGGCTTCAGAGTGTGATCCAAAGTCAGATGGGCAGAACTGGACCCCAAGACTGTCTGACTCAGCATAGAAATTTGGGTGAAGTCTTGCATTCTTACTGGGAAGAATATTTTTAAAAAGATTATCCCAACATTTTCCACGAAAGCTTTGTTTTGCAAAGCAACAGCTGAAGTGGCTCCCTCACTGGTCGTCACAGAAGCCTGTTCTCAGAAGCCGCTCGCTGCAGCGGCTGCTGTGGCACCAGTACAATGATTTTCCACACAGACTACTCCCGGGAATGGCTTTCGAAGGTCGCTGTTTTTAATGCCCAGGTCAATGCAGAGCCCCTCCTGAAGCTGCAGAGCCAAGAGTCAAGGCTAAGAGACAAGAGGGGTGGCTATAACAGGCATTCCAAGCAGCGAGTCCATTGGGGCCCACAAATAACAGTTTTAAAGATAAGTTTTAAAGAGTAAAATGAGATCACTTAGCATATCCACCCAAAGTCCTGCGAAGCTTGCTCTGTCAAAGCACAATTCTTGGGGCAGTGATAGATACACCCCCTAAGAATCTCTGCTAACAGTGTTTTGATAGAAGAGTTTGTTCCAGGGAGTGCAGAGAGCACCACTGTCTAGGAACTCCAGTTCCATTTAAGTTCCATAAAACCAAGTCAGGCATGTAGGACCTCCCTCTAGGGAGGGGCAGGCTCTCTCTCTCTTTGAATGTTCAAGCTTCCTTTCTCACAAAAAAAAGAGAGGGAAAGCACACAAGTTTTCTCCTCAGGCTGGCTGGTTCTCAGGCAACTGTGAACTCAGCGACAGCACTGGTGCAGGGAGCTGGGGAAATGGAGGAAGACCCTGAACCAGCCCTCCAGCTTCGCTTGCTGCTAGGTACTTGCTTTAGTTGACTTGGAAGATCACTAATGGTGGGGGTCACACAGCTGAGGTGTGATCAGTCTCCCACTGGTTTTGGGTTAGATGATACCTCTGAGGTGTTGATCTCAATGGTCACAGTGGTTACTTTTCCGGCACTGGAAGGCTGCTTTTCTTGAAGCCACTAACTCCTCACTTGGGCCTGACCAGGTGCCCAATGGGTGACATTTTGACTCCAGAGGACCAACATCTCACCCTCAGATTATACAAATGCTGCTATTTTCCGAACATGCATCCCACAAAGAGCTTGAAGACTGATTACGCATGAATACCACTGATTCCTTCGCTTCCAATCACCTTCTCCTGTGTTTTAAATCACTCTGCTTCTTTGTCCCGTAAGTGTTCATAAACCCTATTCCAAGAGAAGTAGGTTCCAAACTTGGCTCTCCCAACTCTTCAAGTTTGTCTGCCTTATGAATAAACTCCCTGTTTTGCAAAACTTATCATTTCAGCGCTTGGCGCACTGTATCATGGGCCTGGTTTTGTATTTGCCTCGGTTTCCTCAGCTGGCTCCTGTCTCACATGCTGAAAGGGCAGAGCCTAGAGAGGCTGATCACTGCATATGGAAGCTGCCAAATCCCTCAAAGAAATACATTGTCCTGGCCTTCAGATAATCACACCTACTACCTATGGCTCCCACTACAATAGTCCGTAGAAAGGCTTTTTTTTTTTTAATTAAAGACTGAGCAAAGCCAGGTGTGGTGGCACACATCTGTAATCCCAGCACTTGAAATACTGAGGCAGGAAGATCACTGTGAGTTAAAGGCCAGTCTGGGATACATAGTGAGTTCAAGGCCATCCTGGACTTCATACCAAGACCCTGTCTTAAAAACAAACAAACAAAAAAAAACTAATCAAAAAAAGCCTGAGCAAAACTTGAAAGAGTAGAATTTTTATACTCTATTTATTACAAATCTCACAGAATAACATGTATTATGGAGGAAAGAACATTAATGTATTTTAGATCACTAAATTTATAGATCCTAATCTCTAGCAATAGCATCTATTTATTGATGGTTATATGCTCGTTATTGCTTTACACACGTTCATATTTAATCAATAGCCTAGTTACCAAAAAATATACGTGGAAGTACCATTATGCCTATTTTCAATTGGAAGGAAGCAAAGTGCAGACGTATTATGTAACGTGCTCGAGTTTGCTCAGATGATGTGAACCAAGGAGAAGGTTCTTACACAGTTAGAAATGGGGCGCTGTGCACTAACTGGCCCCCTCCAGATTCCTAGGCGAGGCCTAAGCCTCAGTGTGGTTTGGATATGGGGCGGGAGCTTTGGAGAGGGTAGAAGAGTTAGATGGTATCATGAGCATGATGCCCTCATGCTGGAACTACCAGACAGCTCTTTCTCTCCTTCCCTGAGAGCACTCAGAGAAGAGATCAGGGACCACCCAGAAAGAGGCCTCAGAATGAAGTCCACCTTGCAGGCACCTTGAGCTCGACCCTGTACCACCAGAACCCCTGGCGAAAGCAGGAGCTCCTCTCTCAGTGGAAGCCCTCCTGGACAGGTCACCTTGCTCTACCTTCTGCGGGATGAGAGACAGATGCAGCTGGTGTTGTGCTTACCTCTTATCACGTGGGAAGGGGGCGTGGCTTCCAAGGGCGGCCCAGCTATCAGAGAAAGCGCAGTCGGTGACATCGGAGAGGGGTTGGCCCACGATGGGATGGAACCCGGGGCAACTTTGCTGCCATAGTAGAGGGCACCTGTGTGGAAAAACCTCCCCCCATCAGTTGCTAGATTCACTTTCCCGTAGGAGTTGCTCAGGGCATCAAGAACTTGTCTTGTGCACCCCTACAGGTTCTTGGTGACTTTTTTACCCACTTCCTTTTTGCAGCCTGGAGGGTGAAACCAGGGCTTTGCACATGCTAGGCGAGTACTCTACCCCGAGCTAACCCGCAGGCCTTCAGCCTGCTTTTATTCCAGAGTCCTCTCTCCTACAGCATCTTCTGCCATCACACTATTCAACTAGAAGAGAGAACACTGTAATTTTCAACAAATAGGACTGGAGATTGAACTCAGGGACTTCACAATGAGCTACACACACCCACAGGCCCTTC
>RJWT010052766.1:0-10513 GCA_004365215.1 Cuniculus paca | reverse complement strand
GGCATGACCAGTAGATCAGACTCTGAGTCAGATGGTCTCTAAGGCCCTCCGTAGCCAATACAGCCTATGCATCTGGGCATACTGAGTTAAGTCAACCCAGAAAGATGGTTCAACGCCTGAATGCCACCTTCGACACACTGAAATCTTAAATCACTTCTTTCCTCATGGACTCCGAGATTGAGTCCAAAGATTAAGTGGCTTTCTTAGCAGGAATAACTGGAGATATAGCTCACAACTGGCACTAAATAAGCCCTGAGGAGTTTCACGGTGAAGTTTTGTAAGGCAGTGAGAAAGGAGATGGTGTCCTGTTTAAAGACCTCCTTTGCAGGGGCCACGATGAGCAGGTAGTCAGGCGGGTGTCCCTGCGGAACTCTCCACAGGCTGTGGAGGGGGCGAGGAGACCCAATCATCCGCACGGTGGGATGAGAACGGCTGCACATGCGTGCTGCCTCCCAAGCTTTCCTGGAGCCTGCAATTCATAGTACTGATGATTTGATTATTTCCTTTCCAACACTTCCTGTGAGCAGATACCTGGGGAGGGTTACACCCTCATAAAATATTACTGTCTTCCCCTTATCATGCTCTTCCACGTGCTCTGGGATCTCTTCACATCTGCCCACCACATCCTGCTGTGTCCCTGCCACTGATAATCCAGGATACTCCCTAAGATGCCACGCAGCACCCCGCCTCCTACTGACGCCTATTTCCAGTCCAGCTCATGGTGAGCTACCCACCTCTGCTTTCACCTGACTCTCTCTCAGACTGCTTGTGGTTTTTAACTCTTTTCTCTCTACAGTTCAATTCCAAGCATGCTGTAAGACCTCAGAGCCCCGACCCCATACTCAGAGCTGCTTAGAGTCACTCACAACTACAGCACAAAGAGATGGGATAGGAGAGGACTGGTTTTGGACAACAGAGAAGAGGAGAGGGATGGTCCTGGGGGTTCAAGCGCGAATCAGGACTGAGTGGGAGGACAGTGTCCCAGGTGCAATCAAGAGAACGCTCCACATGGTCGTGCCCATGGTCCCTTTGAGCTTCGGATTTCCTTCTTAACCACAAATTTGACTGAAGAAGAAATACCAAGGCATAACCCAACATAACAGTGACTATTTTCCCTTTTGTTCTCCTGGTTCAACCAAACCTCCTCATTCAGAAATATACAAGAAAACATGTCTCCTGTGTTAGTTACTCTTCACCTCTCCTTCAGAGCAGATAAATAACTTCTGGTCCAGAAAGGTCACAAGGCTGTTTTTGTAAAGCCCTTAACGCCAGCTCTGTGCCTGCACAACCGTCTGGAGCTCTTTCCTCTGCTCAGAGACCTTACCCAGGAACGTAAGGTGCGGTATACTCTGGACCAGTTCCAAGTCCACAGTTTGCCTCCCTGCCCTGTGTTGCCAAGGGTCACAGAAACTTTCTGCATTAATTATGTATGCAGGAGGCTGGTGAGGGGTGGAGCCAACAGTCAGCTGCTGGTGGACCCCTCCCCTCTCAGGAGCAGAGACCCCGCGCCAGACACTTAAAACTGTCCTCTCTTCCAGTGCAGCCTTACACAGCAGGGGATGTGAAAAAGGGAAGAGAAAGATCAAAGAGCAAAAGTGGAAGCCAAAGGAAGAGGCAGAGAAAAATGGAGAGGGACATAAAAGAGAAAGGAGGGCAAAGGAGAGGGAGGGAAAAGAGAAATAGGTGGGAAGCTGGCGGGGACTGAGAGACAAGGACAGGGCCAGTAATGAGGTGGTCGGTCCCCTGTTTCAGGTCCGCCCCTTGATATTTAAACGCCCCCTGACTGAAGTGAGTGGGATGGCGCTGGGGGGTGAGCAGGCCACCGCAAAGCCACTACCCCATGAGGCCTGGGTTCTGGTCTTCTACAGGCCCTGACTGTGTCCTACACCAACTTCTCTGAAGTCCAGGGACTTTAAAGTATCCACTCCAGTCAGCTCAGCTATTTCAGCGAAATCCATTTCCATCAAATTATCACTTCTAGCAGTGATAGAAAAATTAATGATTTCTTGAAGGGACTATTGTATTTAAATATTTCAAGCCTGTTGGTGTGATGTGTGTCAGCCAGAAAGAAACATATTGACTTGGCGCTGCAGCTAATGCCAGCTTTTATAAATATCCTGTCAGATAAATAATGACTCTCAATGGATCCAATATGATGTACAGTTCTAAAGCAAGCAGGGTTTTGCCAAGAGGCTCAAAGGAAACTGCCACCACAATAGCATGGGTTGAATAATGGAATTTTCGTTTATCTTTTCTACCAGAGAAAGAAGCAGCAGAGAGGTTGCCTCAGCAGACACCAAGGAGAAGGTAGATTGATTCCTCAGATTCCACAAATGCTCCAAACTTCGAAGGCCTCTAGCAAGACCTCCAAAATACCAAAGAGCAAGCAATATTTGCATTTGTTTGTTTGGTACCAGGGATCGAACTCATGACCTCGTGCTTGCCAGGCAGGTGCTTATGCCTCTGAGCTATATCCTCAGCCCCAATATTTGCATTTGGATGCATCCCACAAGCAGACAGGGTGGTTCCTGCTGGGACAAGCATTCAGCTTCCTTTGGCTGAGGGGAGCCGAGGACCTGCAGAAAAAGCCCCTGAGAGCCAGGCATTGTCATGTCTAGGGCATTGTAGACATCCTGCCGTCCACTTTATGTCCTATCACCCCCCTTTTCTCGCCTTCCACCCATGACTTACCCTTTTGTCCATTTCCTTTTGCATTAGAAAACAAACCCAATTAGAAAAGGTGAACCCTGTCATTTGGCTCCCTCTTCAGAGTTGCAAGAAGTACTTGGTGAAGGGCAGGTGAGTGGAGAGATTAAAAACCACTGGATGGAGAGAAGACGCTGCTATTGTCTGTGGACTGCAATTATCCATAGGCAGTCAAGGACTGACCCTGGTACACTGGCAGGCCCACAATTCATCTTCAAAACACATTTGAGGATGAGAAGTTACAGGACTTTAAAATTCTAAATAACCCCATTTAGAATGAAGCAGGCAGTGGCTTACCCTGGACTCTTCTGACCTACTCTGGCCTTTAATGTTGCTTCACTTTAAAGCAGTTGAGAATCTCTGCTCTCTAACAGATAAACAGAATAGAAAGATTAATTAAAATGTGGAGCAGAAGATGCCCTAGCAATATTTCATATGAGGATTTGGAAAAAAAAAAGAAAGAAACCATGCAAATCAACAATAATTTAAAAGGCCTCCTCTTAACTGAAATCTTTTATGTTAATAAGGTAAAATATCACATAGACTTAAAAAATAAAAATCCAACTTGTAAGCATACTACCGTTGTACTCAATTTTAAGTAAACCAAGTATCTCAGTGCTCCTGCTAAGAATCCATCCAGGCTAGCAGTGGTAGGAAAGAGAAGTCACCTCCGCCCACATTGTCTGGATGTGTACTTGGGGCTGAACGTTTTTCCCACTTCCCTAAACTCCATGACCTTCAGTTTACAGTATTAACTCTAGTATCACCATGTATGGACAGTCGTGTGTCATTTAAGTATGGGGACACATTCTGAGAACACATTCTGAGACACGCATCATCTGGTGATTCTGTCATTGTGCAAACATCTTCCGGGCACCTAAAGAGGCTTAGCTGGAACCGCCCGCTGCATGCCTCAGTTACACGGCATAGCCACCCCGTAGAAGCATTCTGTCACTAACAGAAATGTCACTGTGCACGCATGTCTGCATCTGTGTTCACAGTGCCTTCCGTGAGTGGAAGTGAGTGGGTTCCTGCAGAAATCTGGACCCACGGTTTCCCCAGGCACAGTCACGGTGTTGAACTGAGGAGACAACTGCTCCGTCACACACAAGTGACACAGAACAGACCTCAGGTCTCAATCCCAAACTTTGACAGTGGCAGGAGAGAAATGTAGACATATAACTTGCCTCGGCATTTCATGTTTGTGAAGGAAATGGCCTTCGATGACCCCAAACCAAATGGCCCCACTTCCCAGGTGCTGAGCTCTTTGTACACATTTTTAAAGTTAAAGGAAAAAAAGAAAAAACAGAAACTGGTTCTTGTTTGGAGGAGGTCTCCATTTACCCATCTAACTGAGCTCAGGTTGACATTGCCTTTAAGCCTTTGGTTATCCTCCTTGGTGGCTATTAACTGTCATCACACAGCCAGAATATCCTCTCACCTCCCGTGAAGCTATTCTTTCAAATTCTCACTGCTTGTGTTACAGACACGAGGTTGTCATCTACTAGGAAAGACTGTCAGCCCCTGGCATCTGCCACAACTGGGGAGAAGAGCCCCGATCTAAGTAGGATGAAGGGACCTCGTTCTGAGGGAAGCTCCACCAGTAGACTCTGCCGACTGCTGTGTGACCAAGTCCCCTGTGTTTACTGGACTGAAGCCTACCCTGTCCTCCAGCTTTCCTCTTGATGGCTTAAATAAGCAAACATAAGAGACGCTCGTTTGAAGGTGAGCAGTATCATGCGATGCGCAGTGTCCGTAATCCTTTTTTCACTGTTTCAATGATGGCACAACTCACCCTGGTCTCCAGCCACCATTTCCTCTGATGTTGGAGGTTCTGCTGACATCCACAACTGTGCTTCCCTCGCTCTTTATTCTCTGGCCTTTGCTTCATTTCTAAATGGAGGCTAAATTTCTGGAAAGCATGACTAGCAAGAGGGAAAACATTTCATCCAAAAACTATAGAAAGACCAGCACTAAATGAAGCAGATACGGTCATTCACGAAGCCACTCTTTCGGGAGCTGGTCCTGTGCCTTTACAAACTGGAGATTTAGCAGCAAACGTTGCAGGCGGGGTCCCTGTTCTTACATCCTCATTTGAAGGGAGGACAGGAGAGAAATCGAGAGTAGAAAAGGAAGCCAAAATGCACGTTGGGGTGAGCTCTTTACGCACTGTCCAGGCACAGCCGCAAACAAGTCACAATTGTGCGCAAGGCCCAAGGGCAGCGCACTAAATCCCCTGGTCACTCTGCCATGGCTTCTCCACTCGCAGAAAGGGGTTTTATTGCGGTCTCCGTAATGAGCAGAGGATTGTTCTGCCTGCGATCCAGCAGTGGGAGTCCCCTGGCAAATAAAGGACCCCTGTTTTTATATTCAAAATGCCATAAAGTAGGGCTTACTACGTTATTTTCATCTAAATTAGATTTTTGTTTATCCCCAAGTATATAAGCCACGAGAGCAGTAAGGATTAAAAACTCACAATTTGCCTTACTTCCCTGATTCCCTCCTTGTTTGCAGAGACGATTCCCAATTTTTCTATCAGATATAGGAACACCAAAACAAAGCATTTTGAAGGGTTCTTTCCTGGTTTCCTATGTCTTTATAGCTCTTAAAGTATTTTGTCCTTTCCTTCAAAATGTTTGCAGACTTTGCTGTCCCCCACTAACAACCTGACTCTGACCTTTATATTTAACTTTAAAGTGATTTCCTGTGTGTCTTCTTGAGATTCCTTGGGTTATGACATTATTTTCTAACTTGGGTAAACCACTAACATTTCCTATACCATGGGCCCCTAAACCACAAAGGACCCCCAGGTAGCTTTACTCCCAGTCACATATTATAGCGGCTTCTCTTTGTTCTGCGGGGTCCTGCTGGCAGCTGGCAGCAGCCCCAGAACAGAGGCTGCTCCACAGACCCCGGGTTCCTCATCCTGCTTGTTTCTCTCCAGCTGCCTGTAGGTTTCTTCCCCAAAGTGAGCAATAGCTTCTCTGGAAACCTTTTCTACCCCAGCAGGCAAGCCTTTGAGACTCTAAAAGGATAGCGTTGGAGAAGGCAAAAATCTTCACTCAAAGTTTTCAGCAGGAAATGGAACATCTCCAAAATGGTGCAGCCGCACTGTCGCTGGACAAAGGCGGCAGGAAGCATCACCGCGTGTCTCCAGTATCCTCCCGTGCAGAGCAAGATTTCCTTTCATGGCAGCTGTAGATGGCATTTCAGAACTTTACATCTTTGTAAGCACAGAACAAGTCTTTATTCTCAAATAAAATATGAGGAATGTTAAGGATTCTACACTAGAGCTTTAAAATGTATGGAAATGTTCCCGTGAACCAGACAAGCTATTCAGCATTTCGGCAACACACAAGGGAGAAGATACAATCATCTATTCACAAGAGACACTCCATGTCCTCCACCATCGATCACTAAAGAGAAAGGACCACTGCTACGATCATTTATGCTTAAAAAATATTTAAGTATTGCCTACTACATGCACCAAACCCCAGAGGGAAAACCAGGTCATGAAGACCCTGGGCTCACCTTCAATGCATTTAGAGCCAACAAAAATTGCACAAACAACATGAGCAGTTTTGCTGCAGACTACAAGCATTGTGCCGGGGGAGCAGAGAGAGGAGGAAGATGACCTGGCGGTAGGTAGAAGGGATTTGCTGAAGAGGCGGAAGATGAAGAAGCCTCAAATAGGGGCTGAGAATGAAGAATGTTGCAAGACATAGGAATTAGGTTGGGCCTCGTCATCTTTCCAACACTATCTTCCATAGTCCCCTTTCACAAGCATCCAACTCCTACCAGGACACTGGAAGCACCATTTCTTAAACATATCCAGTACCCTTCAGTCTCTGGACCCCTCAGATTCAGCCCAAGGTGAGCACCCCAACCTCACAGCACTCGATCACAGACAGCCAGCTCCATCGGAGTTGCAGCTCGTGAGCAAACTAAATGAGTACTGCAATTTCAAGTCACTTTAAGTACTGAGATGGTTTGTTAAAAAATACTAAATAATTGGGACAATTCATCTAGATGACCTTTTTGTCCTTCAAGGTGTCAATTTCCATATTTCAAAAATCTAAAACTCTCCTAGATTTTTCAGTATTCATAACATTTCAGTCTGGCCAGTTAATGAACAGGCTAGTTTGATGTTTAAATCTCCTTCAAAAGCTCAAGCTTGGCCACGCGTGGTGGCACACACCTGTAATCCCAGCACTTGGGAGGCTGAGGCAGGAGGATCATTGCAAGTTCAAGACCAGCCTGAGCTACAAAGTGAGTTCAAGACCAGCCTGAACTGCACAGGGAGACCCTGTCTCAAAAGACAAAAATAAATAAATAAAAGGCTCAAGTTGGTCCTCAGTCTAGCACCACTAGGAGGTGGTAAAAACTGTAAGAGGTGGAGCTTAATGGAAGGAAGTTAGGCCACTGGCGGGGGAGTTGTCCCTGAAGGGGATTATGGGACTCTAATGTCTTCCTCTTTCTCTTTGCTTCCTGGCTGCCAAGAGGCAAGCAGTTTCCTCTACCATATGTCACTGTCATAGATCCAAAAGTGACAGGATAACAAATCATGAACTGAAACTTCCAAAACAATGACACCAAACAAGACTTTCCTCTTTTAACACTCATTCATCTCAGGTATTTGTTCCAGTAACATAAAGCTGACTACCACACAACTCTTTCTGCGTTAATCACAAGTGTATGTGGGGTTCAAACTGTACCCCACCAAGGAGTCTCTGGGTATGAACGAGGCTGAGTAGAATGTGAACCTTCTACCCTACTCCAGCAAAAGCTGCTCATCTTCCATCTGTTTTCACATCACAAGTTCTCCCTAAGAATCCATTTCAACGAAAGATCATACAACTGTAAAGTGTTTGAAAAGTATTGTTCTAGAGTATTTGGCTCAAGAAATCCAGGACGCATTCTCTGCTAGTAACTGATTACATTCACAACCCTAGGGGGCAACGGCCTCATCTTTTTCTCATTTCCAGCCACAACTAAATTGAAACCCTAGTTACATTTTCTACCATCTCTCATATGCTGGACATTTTTCCTTCTACCTGGGATACCTGGTACATAAAACATAACTTCTGCTGCTTTCAGAAGCACCCTCTACAAGCAACAAACCAGCACCACCTGCTTGGAAAAATTCCTCCCAGGAGTCATGGATGACATTTCTGGGAAAGATCCCAGAATGGCACCTTGGAAATTAATAAGTGAACCAAACAAACGGCTCCAGTGGAAGCTGTAGCCTCTTGTTCATTCAGCAGAACTGTATTGTCAGTATAACGACCTACCCGTCTCCGTGGGCCACTACTCCCGACTGCTGAAGCCATTTGACATTATTTCTTAGAGGATGAATCTTGCTCTAGACACTAGATTTCTCCTATGTTCCCAGTCAGCCATGATATAGGGACATTTAGGTTAGAAATACAAGTATTTTGGATTAGAAATGACCTTGGTTGGTCTAGTCTTCTTTACGAACAGATCTAGTGACTGGGCATAACTGGATGCCTGCTCTCCTTCCCAGTTTACAAGCACTGAGCCCCAATCTTGCTCCTACCCGGGTAAGCAGTGTCGTGCTCAGGGTCTTCTAACCAGAGCCCGGCCGTCTTTCTCATCACTCAGCCTGACGGACTCCTGACAGTGATGCATGCCTTCCTGAGCCGAGCATCTTGCCACGTCGCAGACCCCCCACCTCCGTGCTCCACTCCCTGCAGAAGCACCACCTGTCACCTCATGCTGGCCCCCTCGACACTGGCACTTCTCCAACCTGCCACACTTTTCAGCTGTCACGCATAGTACAGGCTGACTGCTCCGACCCTTCCGGGCAGTCAGTCTCTCAGGGTTTGCCCCATCACAATGGCACAATGGAGCGAACTTTTCCAGGGATGTCGAGTTTTGTTTTGTTTTTGTTTTGTTTTAGAGTTGATGAAGCAAAGTACCAGAGACAAGATGACTTAACAGAAATTTGTTATCTCATAACAAAGAGGTTAGAAGTCTAAGATCAAGGTGACAACAGGGCGACTTCTTCTGAGAGTTGTGAGGTCCCAGGGCTCTCTCCTGGCCTTGAAGCTACCATCTTCTCACTATGTCTCTGCACGTCATCTTCCCTCCATGAGCATCTCTGAGTTCCACTTCTTGCAAGAGCACATTGAGTTAGGGTGCAGCCTAATGACCTTATTGTAATGACGCCCATGAAGACCATCGCTCCATGCATGGTGACGGTCTAAGGCACTAACGCTAAGACTTCAGCATGTACATTTGAGGGGTCATGATTCATCCCACAACGGATGCTGTCGCTCCAGCTTGATTTGTCTCATTTCCTGCCTAGGTCTGAGCCTGAGAGGGCTCCAGAGCAGTGATTCCAATTCAACCTCACGTGCAATGAGGAAACCCCAGCTGACGCCTAAACAGCATCTACAGCTAGGCCTCAGAAGTGAATGCATCTCGCAATCTGAGGATACGCACCTGCCAGGAGTCCATCTGTAACTGTGAGACAGATGGAGGGGGCTCAGGGATTTTGGGTCAGAAAACTGAGTGGCGACTGGCCAGAGAGAAAGTGCATGTTGTCTGTTGGATATTTCTTGCAACCCCTATAAATTCTTATTCCATGGGAGGAAATAGACTTCAAATTAAAATGGAAGACATTATTTTTTCAATGTTTTTAGTTTAGTAACATAGAGCAACACTGCCTTAGTACTTGGCTAATAGAGCATACCATTACCTCTGCTTCCTCACCTGAAATAGCATGTTTGGGTACAGGGGTAGCTCAGAGACCACGTGGAAGCCCTGATGACCTGGCCTCTGTACATCAACTAGATGTGACATGAGTGGCAGTGTCTGGTTGATGCAGAAATGTTGCTCAAAGGCAGGCACAGGAGGGCAGTGTCCAGCAGCTACCAAGTGGTGGGTGACAACCCGGTTTATGAGCACACAAATGCTGCATCATGGAAATGGTCACAAATTAATGGAGGGGGATAGTTTTGTAAGGCACCAGAGTATTTTATAATAGGTGAGAATAAGAATTAACAAAATGCATATTGCCTTCAAAGAGAATGTTTTGTACCTAACTGGTAACTAGGGCTACCAAAATCATACTTAATGGATTTTCTGGAAGACTGAGATTTAAAAAAAAAAAAAAAAAAAAAGAGGGGCTCCTGACTGGTTGCACCAATTTCAATGTGGCATTAGCTAAGTCAGAAGAGTTATAATTCAATGTTAGTATCTATCAATACTTTGCCTCCAAAACACTGTGTTAAAGGGAGGCACACATGTGTCTCTTTCAGCGTTTGTAGCTGTCATCTCCATTTAGACAATGGAATTCGGTGTCAGCAAAGTTACCCCCACCTGGTTTAGTTCACCCACCAGCATTATTCTGACTTCACTGAAGAAGATTGGTCAAAGCTGGAAGCTATTGGGGTGGCTCCATTTGTAAAGATGAAATTCCCAGAAGAGGGAGCAGTGAGCCCCAGGAGATCCCTAGTAACCCAGGCAGCTACCAGGATCAACTGCATGGAATCCTATAGCCTCACTGAGCCCCACTGACTCCTAATTGTGGTCCATAGTAAAAACCCCGGCTGCTCGCGATGAATCCATAACCAGGGTAGAAGGCTTATGACAACCTTATTTTCCTCATTGGAAAGTACATGCGGAAACCAAGGAGAGAGGGTAACAGAGGGCAGAAATCTGGAGGCTAAATTACAGGTTTATATTATTATTAGCCTTGTCAAATTCCTACTGCGCTTCTGAGTTCTATTTAGATTCTTCTACGGCTTCGGTGGGACCCCATGCTCTATGCTTGGCCGCCTCG
>RJWT010052765.1:0-10523 GCA_004365215.1 Cuniculus paca | reverse complement strand
ATATGCCTGTAAACGCAAAGGCACTCTCCACAAAGCTACATAGGAACTGGAAGGTGGCTACCTAGGCACTGGGGTACAAGGCGGCCAGGGCCAAGTGAGGAAGGAGACTTACCTTTCACTGCACACTCTTTTTTACTTTTTAAATTTTGTATCATGTTTATCTACTTAGCAAAAGACAATTTTTAATTTAACAAAATAAAAGCAAAAAAAAAAATCCTAAACAAAAGGAAAAGTTTAAGTCTCACCTAAGAGTAGCAATTCCAGTGTCCTGGAAGTCTCTTCGCAGGCTCAATATGAAAGCAAAGGGCCTGCACAGTGAGCACAGTCTGAAGGATGAAGTGCAACTGAGCACGACGTGCTTCTGCCTCAATCATAATGACCACGAGATGCCTGAACAATGTTTAATACAAAACCAACAAGGAAAAGCCAACTACAACTGTCCCTTGATGCACCTGGGGATCTGATTCTAGGGACCATGCAGACAGCAAAAATCTCCACATGGTCAAATTCTATCTTCCTGTTCACCCTAGATCATTTCTAGGTTACTTATAATACCTACAATGTAAATGCTATGTACATAGTGGTTATACTGTGTTGCTTAGAGCTAAAGACAAAAAAAAGTTTGCACATGTTCAGTAGAGATCCAACTCTTTTTTCTTGAATATTTTTTTCCTCACGGTTGGTTGAATCTGTGGATATGGAGCCAGCAGACACACAGGGCTGGCTGTACATCTGTAGTTAGACAAGTTACTAACTCCCCATGGAATAAATATGGATGAAAATGACATGTTAGAAAAATGTAAAGAATTCAGAAAAGTGGTAGTCTTAATTTTAAAAAGTACTGCTTGTAACTGTTATTTTAATAATACTTACTGAATTAAAGTTATGCAATTTACCTTCAGCCTATGAAGTTCACAATTTTAAGAATTTATAATGTTAGTGTTTTGCCAGCCTTTGTGTGAGACTACATCAGTGGTTTTCCAAATACGGCCTAAGGGAGCTTGATATTCTCCAAGACCATTTCTGGTGGTCATCAAAGGTTCTTAATTTGTTTTCAAAGTCCTCTTTTTAAGAAAAAGCAAAATCAGTCAAAGCAAATGTAGCTCACTACAAAACTTTTTTCATATCCAAAAACAGCTCCCTGCAGTGTAATTTACTGTAGCTATACCTGAGTAGCTTCACCACTATTCACAGCTCCCTTAATTTGACTTTTCCTTTTTTTTTTTTTTTTTTTTTTTTGGTACCGGGCATTGAACTCATGATCTTGTGCTTGCTAGGCAGGTGATTATGCCACTGAGCTAAATCCCTGGTCCTTAGTTTGACTTTTCTTATAGAATTCTTTGTGCAAAATAAACTCGTATAAAACTCTTTCAGATTAAGATTTTCTCTGAAAACCAAAGATTATGTACCTATAAATATGCCTCTTAAATTTTTCCTTTTAAAAAGTATTTCACTTGTTAACAGCAGATCTGGCTGCTTCGCAGTCTTCTTTTTTTCACAGCCGCCGTTTGGTGGACTTGTGAAGCAGAGTTTGGCCAGAGGGTGGCCACCCCTGAATGGAGCATACCGAACCTCCACCCGGAAACACTACTCCTTCATTACCCCCTTTTCCAAGATCCTCCAGTAGAAAAAGCCCTGTGTAACTTACTAGTGTAACAAACAGTCACAGAGGCCCTGATTTCTGCTTGGAGACCTAGGATTCGGGTTTCCTACCCTGATCTTCCAAGAAATAACAGTAAAAGCGGAAATGATTTATACTAAAAGTAACTGCTCTGTCACAAAAGGAAAGGTTTATTGAGTGGATAGCAGCCACCACAAACCAACAAGCAGACCTGCAAAGAGGCTGCTCTTGTGTGGAGGAATGCTTCAATTTATCTTTAAGCCTCCAGAAGCAACCGAGAAGATCACGAGTCCTACATTTTGCTTCAGTTCACCTACACTTGCCTCCGGAATGACTGGCGTAGCCTTGAATGGTTTCAAGCTCTCTACAGTTCTTTAGAACTCTTCTTCACTAAATTAACACGTACGTCGAAGTCCTTTGCACAGAGAGGGGGAAAAGGGAAAACAAAAGCAAGAAAAAAATTAAAGACAATGTTATAAATTAAGGTTTCATTCAGATAAAATTTGTATTTGGCACTGTTTCTCCCAACAGTTGGTGCTTCAGAAAGAAATGATGTGCAAGAAACAGACAAGGATTCCTGCTTCCCACTCCAAAGCATTCTGCACTTTCCCACAGTTAACTTCTAAAATCAAAGGAGCTATGAAGATGTGGAAGCAAAAGAGAAACCCGAGTACCTCCCCTTTTTTCAAAAATAATTTTATATGCTATAATATTAACACATTATATTTATAATAATCCACCTGTATTCTATGCTCTAGGGAATTACCAAAAATTGATGACTTGATCCTATACTGCTAGAGAGGAAGTACAACTTATCTAGGGATTGGGTTATAACATCAGTGTATAAAGTAAAGCATGAAAATACTCCAAATTACTACCAAATATTCCTTGGCAAAGCACTTGCTAGAAACCAACATACTTCTAAGTTGAACAAACAGGTGAAAATCCAACAAAACAGTAGGAATTTGGGCCAGGTTGCACAAAAACAATGTGTCTTTGAATGCAAGAACTGCTTTTAGATACTCACACTTATGAGGGCAGGTGAAAACCAGGACCAAGAAAGGAACTGTGGGTCTGGGATTACTCAAGAATAAACTCAAAATGACTTGAACCTTGTAAATGATTATCCTTCCTCTTTCTTCCTTTCTCCTTTCTGAATCTCTGTTTGGAAAAGTGAGTGTGCTCTGGGTTTCAAGGATGTATACAATGAGTGAAAAGACAACACAATACTAGAGAGGTCTTCAGAATAACTACCCTGGAGGAGTGTCACTAAATTACATACCAAAATCTGCACAAAGTTCCAAATAAGTTGTAATTTCCTGCTGCCATATGAAAGAAATCTAACACAGGTAAGCCATCCAAGAGACAACTCAAGTAAAATTAAGACAGATTTTTTCAGTAAGCAAACATGTCTGTTTCTAAAATATTTTAAATTATACCCACAAATATAGCATATAAATAGTGCCAACTAGAAATTCAGTAATAAACATACTCTGTAGGAATATTTTTTGAAAGGATAATGATGGAAAAGGAATCAAACAAATGTAAGCATCTGGGTTTCAGCAACACCTGATCATGTCAATATTTATCTAAAAACTGGTAGGAAAATTAGTAACAATAATTTCCAGCTCATTTCTAGATGCTTTCTGTGAGACATCTAAAGAGAATTCTGTTTAAAATCTTCCCATGTTTTGTTCTGAGGAATTAGGAAAAAATGCTTACCATAATTAAAGGATTCTTAAAATACAAGATTATTTACTTAGAACCAGAGACTATTTCACATATTCACACATTCTTTAGTGAGAAAATAAAATGATTCTCTCCAAAAACTTCCCACAACCTTTCCTATCCCGTGTTTTGAGAATTTCAGCCATGGAATAAAAAGGTAAAGGGATAATTGTAATCCTGGAATTAGATATTTTACAAGAGTCTATAACAATAACATCTTTAGTCTAACATAATCAGTATTCTATATTTATTGCCTGCACAAAACCATAATTACTCGTTGATTTGATCAAAATTACTCTGTTGACTCGAGCAATTCAGCCAGTCAGCCAGTCTTCAGGGTAATTAGTCAAATCAACATGTATCAAAATGACTAATAAGTTTCTGAGTCATGGATTACACTCTCTACAGCATCACAGCAATTCACAGATTCAGTTCCAAAACCTTGGTTCATCTTGTTTAACCCACAGACTATGTTCCTCATAATTTAATTTACTCTGTATACCCCTGAGTTTTTCTTCCCTTTCAAGGTAAAAAGGAAAGTAATAACAAAAACCAAAATACAAAATTCCATTAAATCAGATAGTCCTTTTTCAAAAATACAAGGGAGGGTATGTTTGTTGTTGTGTGAGCGGGAGTACTCACAAATAAAGAAAAATGGATTCTTACCAATCGAACCACTTCTTGATGCCTCGAATTCCATTAAAGGCCACAATTCTGTTGATTTGATGACAAATGCCTCTAAAATGTTCTTAGCCAAGAAGAGTGTGTTTTTTGAAAGAACAAGGAAGGCAATACATTTAAAGGCTGGAGAAAATTTTCTCCCATTTACTGGGGTCAGTGAAACATCCATCATACCGAGAAGCAAACACCTTACAGAATAAAAGATCAGAGGAGCTATATAAGTAGAAGATCAAAGAGCCAATTCCTCTCAGGGAATCAAACAAGTAACTGTCTGAACAAATCCCCCTGTGATTTCTCTCCCAAATCTAGTTTATATGATGGGGCATGGGGAACCACAAAGAAGAATATGCTATCCAAAAAAATAGTGTTTAAAAAGTAATTAATTCTACTTTGGCTCCCTCACTGTAGCGAAGCAATCATTTCAAACTTATTACACAGAATAATCACACAGTATAATGAAAGTTTTAAAACAACAAAAATGTTCCAATTAGCTACACACTAACAAAACTAGGCATACAAAATTATCATCTACTCCACATAACAGCACAGCCAGGAGAATTGATAACATACTCAGTAAATGCTTGCAAATTGTCAAGAGGAACATTTAATGCATTTAATCAGCACCCTCACATCTAACTGCACCTGCTTAGGCTAAAGGGAAGTACTCTGTCCAGCCCTGTCACATGTACACTGCAAAGAACAAGTTGTCATTAAAAGTTGAAGGGGATAAAAGCAGAAATAGAACATGCCCAGTATAAATTTAGTAAAAACATTTCTCTGGTTGTCAAAATCAAAAACATTACGATAGCTGGGCATGGTGGTGCACACATGTAATCTCAGCTACTCAAAAGGTTGACGCAGAAGAATCGTAAGTTCAAGGCCAGCCTGGGCAAATTACCAAGACTGTCTCCAAACAAAAAATAAAAGAACTGGTGGAGTAGCTCAGTGACAGAGTGCTTGTCTGGTATGCACAAGACCCAGAGTTTAATATCCAGTACCTCCTCAAAAAAAAAGCTGAACTAAGTGTCTACCTTCACTAGTCTACAAATATCTTTCTTTTCTAAACTTCAAAGTTTAACTACATCATCCTACAACATACAGGTTCTGATGTAGTTATTCCAGAATCGGACTGGGGTCTTGAGGGTAAGGATCACAATCTTTTACTACTCAAGAGTTAATTCAACAGGCATTTAACTCAAGTGCCCAAGATGCACAGGGTGGCACATGTGAATAAACTTCTCAGCTTCACTGTGGGAAAGTAACAGCAATGGCCACCAGAGAGAAGGAAGGGCTGCAGATGACAGAGCACTCACTATGCCAGACCCCGTATTACACAACTACTGGCAAAGGAAGGGACTGGCACTGCATTTTCCAGATGAAGAAACCAAAGCTTAGAGAAAAGTGATGGTAATATAGCAAAGAAGCAAGAATCGGGAGTACCAGGAAAACTGGGTAGGAGGAAGGAGTCAATATGCAGCCATGATGAGGGGAAAAGAGTAGGAAAGACTTCACCAAAAACAGTACCTTCATCAACACCATGTTTGTATAAGTATATATCTGAGGATGACACAAGTAAGCAACTCGCCTAAGCAAATGAGAATGTATTGGTGAAAATATGATCCCTTACGGTCCAGCCCCAAATGAAATGTCTGTTTGCTTGCTTGCTTGGCCATAAAATCAACAGAAGAGTGCTGCAGAACTTGTACCTATTATAAATGCAACTTTTAGAGAGATTAAAACATTGAGAATAGAAAAAACTATGGATTGAAGAAGCCGAAACACTAGCCAACTAGGCACCGCAACCATCACAAAGTATCACTCAGGCTTGAACACTTGTTTACCAACTACTGATATTGTTTTTTTATTTTTTTCACGCTTAAATAGGATCTAACTATACAAATGAAGTCCAACTGAGCCAAGCATGGTGGCACACACCTATAATTACAGCATTTGGGAGGGTGAGGCTTGAAGACCCCAAATTCAAGTCCTGCCTGGGCAACTTAGCAAGGCCCCGTCCCAAGATTTAAAAATTTTAGAAGGGGTAGGGATATAGCCTAATACAAAGGCCCTGGGTTCAATCCTCAGTACAAGAACAAAAAAGTTTAACTGGTTAGTAATTCCAATGAACGTTATAAATACAAACAAAATTATCCTGCCAGCAAAAATGAAAAAATAAAACTAAATATAAACCAATTAATATATCCCAATTCATCACTTTATTCTAGGAAAGGAGATAGACCAGTGGTGGCGAACCTATGGCAAGCATGCTGCAGTGCCTGTTTGTATCACTGAAAGCTCTAACAGGTTCACCATCACTAGGACATACTAGCATCTATTGAGAGAACCCGTATCCAAAATGTTGATTCAAACATTTTTGTGCTTTTGCTCTTATATGGCACATACTGATCAACAGTGTAAGAAACAGTTGTATATATTCTATAGTTTTCTGTATACAACTTAAATTACAAGTTAAATGTAACTATATATGCTTTTCTATAATTATTTATACTACATAAAACTATGTACTACCTTAAATACAAATTCAGTCTCTAATCATTAATTCTCACATTAAATTCCCCCTGTGCATCAGATTCTGGAATTTCACTCTTATAAAACTTCTGTAAACCATATTCATCTCATCCCTGCGGCATGGTCCCAGACCTTTCCTCACATAATTATAATACAAAGCACACTTCTGTGTGTACACTTTAAGGATCTACAACTTAGCAAGGTTTGGAACTTAATACTAGAATAAACCACATCACGAACTGGGTAAACTGTATAAGAAAGGAGATTCTGTTTTTACAGAGCTATGTACCAAACATTCAACACAAATATGTACATAGATTTGTTAACAGATTATATCCTGTATAACCATCTGTCTACCTTAAGACTATAGACCACAGTGATTATATCTGATGACCTTCTTTCCACCTTCCCCTACCCTTTTACTAAATTTCAAGAGTTAACAGAATTGGAATGATGCTGAAATATCTGCCCCCTACACCAGCTCCTCTCTCCCTACGACTGAAAGATTGATTCTCCCAGCTATGTGGAGTACTGCTGACTGACAGTCCTTTCTACAACTACCCTCTAATGAAGACAGCTACTCTGCCCAAGATTCTGCCTTCCCCTGGGAGTGGCCCACACCCATGACTAAGGTGTGTGTGAGACAGTCCACTCCAACTCAGGGCCACTCTGCGGGATCATCCCAGCTCCCTGGAGGGCTGTTAGCCAGGCCACAGGTCAGACTTTGCGGAGTCCATCACTGCCCTCTGCTCAGGCTGCTCCCTTCTCTCCACCTTGGAGAGCAGCCCCTACCCAACTCCTTCACACAAATACCCACCTCAGAGTCTGCATGCCAGTGTGACATGCCACACACCCCACCCTAACAGTCACCCAAGAAACATATCTAAGGTCATTAAAGACACTTAGAAAAAACAATATTTTTAAAAATTGTTCTTTTAAGTAGTACAAGCTTTTGAGCAAGGAAAGGTGACTGCCTTTCCCCAGCAAACCAAAAGGTTGTTTCAATATGTTCAAGGTTGCTTCAATATGTTCAACCAATATTTTCTAATATTCAGCCCTTTATAATTCTGATTACCAGATGCCTCTTAAGAATTAACGCACAAAGTGACTTTTTGTGTTATATAACATGTAGGCCTCTATGTACTTACATTACCATCTGAAAAGTATTTATGCTTCATATTAGGCTACTAGGTGATTTGGTTCATTTAAAAAAAAAATAAATACCAATGACCTGGAAAACAAGAAAAATAAACCAATCATTTACTTATTTTAACTCCCACCCCAATAAAAAAAACCCTTTTTCAGGGGCTATGCTGGACATGTAGCTCAGTGGTAGAGCACATGCTTAGCATGCACAGGCTCTAGGTTTGACCCCTCCCCAAAAGCAAAAATATTTTTAAAACTCCAAAGATTTTTTGAGTACTCTAATTACAAAAGGTGGTGAGGAGAAAGATAGAAGGAAAGAGACATTTTTTTGTCTCTACTTTATCATGTACTTCATCTTCCTTACAAAACAGTCATTCTTAAGCTGTGGTTACACTGCATTTTAAGGGAACTATTTTTTTAGGAAACTGGCTCACCAGTTAAAAGTCTCTCTGGTATTTCCAAAGCAGTTATCATTATGGTGCAGCGCAAAGAACCCTGGGCCAGGGTTCAGAATTCCTGGTCCCAGGGCTGCTGGAGGCATTGACCTGAGGTATCTAGTGATAAGATTCTACCAGATTAATAATTAGAGAACTGGCTGGTTAGTCAGGGGGCTCAGACTGAAATACTAGCTCCACGCCTTACTAACCATATGACCATGGGCAAGACATTAAACCTCTCTCATCTGTGAAATAGAGATGATGTCTACCTTGTGGGGTCATGAGAGAGATTAAATGTTGACAGTGTGCTTGGCAAAGTCTCTATCTCCTTGCAAGCTATTAGTAATATCAGTTATTTTCCCATCTGGGCCTATTGGAATCCAAGAGCTTTGGACATGTTAAAAATAATGATTAAAACTGTCGATTCACAGCTTTGACCAGATTTATGTCCTGGATTTCCATAGAAGATTTTGTTCCAAACAAAAACAGAAAGTCTAAGAAACTCAAAGGCCATTGGATTAGATGATCTTACAGCTTTAAGCTACAGCTGTCAGGCAGTCCTTGGCCAGCATCTTTCTCTAGGAGCTGACATTTACATGCTCAAGTGCAGAAGCATGCCATGATTGTTTCAGAGGTCTGTATCTATAGCCTTTTCTGTTACTGCTCATGCACAGGATGTGAGGATGGCCCACAGTCCTCAATGACAACTCCACAGGGGACAAGACAGAACCAATCAATAGCACCCCCGCACAAGAGCATGATACACTACTCTCTTGGGGTTTCTGAAGAAAAAAATAATAATCCACTCAAATCGAAACAGCCAACTAGAGAAAGCCACACAGTTTTCAAACCAAGGAACCGGCTGCACACACAGAAGGTTGGATCTACTAGAGCTGATCAAGTGGGGATCAAAGGCAATGTATTTATGATCAGAACCTGAGACCTTGAATATCTCCTGGCTCGGAGGCCTGTCCACCAGGAGGAACAAGTCTAGGCTCCGAAAGAGCAGCAGGGCTGGGGAAGGAGCTCAGTGGTAGAGCATTCCTCAGCATGCCTGCAGTCCTAGGTTCCTCAGCACTGCAAAAACAAAGAACTAGTATCAAATAGTTATTGTTTTTGCAATAAAGACTGTGTTATCAAACCTGAATATCTACATGCTCCTCTCTCTTCATCACACTATGCATGCATATTAAAGATCAATCCAAGCTCTCCCTCCCCGCTTGCCCATGGCATTTCCAGATCCAACCCTGGTAGGCCTAGTTTTCTGTCCTTGGTAATTAAGATTTCTTCTTATTCCTCCGGTGTAGGCTCAAATGTCTCCACAATGGGAAAGCATCCCTAGAACTTGTCTTTTTGTCCACAACGCTTACAAACTCCACATTTGTGCAACATTTACATTTTGTTCACAGCCCTATCTTCACTACTATGTACAAAGTTTGTCACATTCTAGTTCCTTTGGAAATAGTTAAGTGAACTAATGAATGAACACATGAATAAAAGAAAGGGCAAGAGGGTTGTTGTGTCAAAAATTTAAGCCTAATTTTACCTATCTATGATATTTAAACAACAATAATATATTCCCAAAAGATAAATGGGTAATTATTAAAGATAGCTATCTTTCAAAAGTTCCTTTTTGCCAGGTGTGGTGGCACACACCTATAGTCCATAGTCCAGCACTTGGGAGGCTGAGGCAGGAGGATTATCATGAGTTCAAGCCTAAACTACATAGCAAGACCCTGTTTCAATCAATCAATCAATCAATCAATCAATCAATCAACCAACAAACCAATCAATCAATCATACCAGGCATAGATAGTAACATAAGCTTGTCATTCCAACACTGGGGAAACTGAGGTAGAAAATCGCAAATTCAAGGCCAGCCTGAGCTACATAGTGAGACCCTGTCTCAAAAAAAAAAAAAAAGAAAATTGCTTAAGCTTCTCATTTAAAAACACATTAAATAGTATTAAAACATTTGCCTTTCTGGCAAAGGTAAGAGATTTTACAAAGCAGGGTTTCTTTTTGATTATTTTTATTGGAAAATTTTAATTCATCAAGACAATGAATTGATAACATCTTTGGTTCTCAGTTAACCATAGGTGATAGAGGTAGGTTATTCTGAGACTAAGAAGAGCAAGGAAATATTTTGCCTGGTAATTTTAGTCAATCCTATTGGGAGTAAAGGCAAGATATGAACTGAACATGTGCATACAGTCTTGAAAATGCTAACCTTTTATAGTTTAATCATTACAATATCAAAAAAATTGAACTACCAAAAGTCACTGCATTTGCTTTTCATTCCATATTACTGATAAATAAAAACATTAGTCCATGCTATGCAGATCTTCCTGAGAAAGCCAGTGCTCTTTATGGAAATACAA
>RJWT010052764.1:0-10507 GCA_004365215.1 Cuniculus paca | reverse complement strand
CACACACACACACACACACACACACACACACACGGTTAGTAATTACCCACTTCCAGGCAGAGAAACGGCTGGTTGAAGTTTTGTGCCCGTCTGATTGTGATGGGAGGGTTGTATTTGAAGCTCTGGGCACGTAGAGATGGAATGAGAAGGAGGCTGAGCTGGAAGAAACACCAAGGTGGGGGGGAGGGAAGGGGAGAGTGAGAGAGCGAGCGATCTCTAGCTACGCCTTCCTCTAAGCTCCGGAGCCCAGGAGAGCGCTCATTTTAAGACTGGGGAGAGGAATCGGCGGAAGCCAGGCGGCCCCCGCTCGGCCCGGCCCGCTGCCCCCGGGGACGAGGACTCCGGCCCGCGCGCCCCTCCGAGCCGGCCGCGCCGCGCTGCGAGCCGCGGAGCGCGCAGAGCGGGCGCGCAGGGAGCTGTCCAGTTCAGCACCACCGGTAATGCAGTAGGTGGGAGCGCTCCGCCGGGGCGAGCCGGCCGCGAGGGGGGGCGGGCGGGCGGCCCAGCCTGCAGCAAGACGCCGGCTCCCTCGACTCCGGGAGCTTTGCGGATAGGGGGAGGGAAACCCGCCTCGATCCTCCGGGAGAAACCCCTTCCCTCCCCCACTTCGCCAACACTACCCCCGCCGCCAACAACAATAAGCGCCGCCGCCGCTCGTCCTGTCGCCGCCGCCGCTCGTCCTGTCGCCGCCGCCGCGCCTGCCCGCCCTGCGGAGCCATGGAAGGCGAGACCCCCGCAGCCGCGCCGCTGAGACCCGGGGCTTGCAGAATCCTGGGAAGTCTGGTCTGAAACGAAAGCGCCCGAGAGCCCCTCCAGGAAGAGAACTGGCGAAGCCAAGGATTTTCATGGCGCAGGCCGCAGAGCCGAGCACGAAGACGGAAGGGTGCATTTCGGCTCTTAAAATCTCTAACTGTCTAGGTCCCGACCATGAGAGATGGTGTTGAGCATTCGGCTGTTCCCTGGTTCACTGTGGAAGCCATCTCCAAATTAGCGATCACATATGGAAACTGGAGACCGGAATTTTAGGAAAAGAGATTAAAGCATCTCACTTTAGGGGGTGGGGGTGTCTTTTTATTTCCCCCTCCCCCTTTTTTTAAAACTCACTGCAACCGGAACAGTTTCTGATCCCAAAAGGCAAGCCTCTCTTCCTGTGTGATCTTTATAATTTACACTCTTTTCCGTGAGCTTTCTTACCTCTCTTTTTTTTAAATATCTCTCCATATCCTCTATTCACACATATATCCATTATATTAGTAGTGGAATTATATTTTAATTTTTTTTTTTGGCTTTAGTACTCGCACCCTCAAACACACTCTTCCGAGAACCAGAAGTCGGTTGGGTGTTTATATAATGAAGAATTATGGGGCTGTTTGATCGAGGTGTTCAAATGCTTTTAACCACCGTTGGTGCTTTCGCTGCCTTCAGCCTGATGACCATAGCTGTGGGAACCGACTATTGGCTCTACTCCAGAGGGGTCTGCAAGACGAAAAGTGTCAGTGAGAACGAAACCAGCAAAAAGAATGAGGAAGTTATGACCCATTCTGGATTATGGAGAACGTGCTGCCTTGAAGGTATTTGATTTCCCACCCCCTCCACCCGGCCCCTCCCCTCCCCGCTCCCCCTCCCCACCCTCCTCCAAATAAGTCCCCTTTACATTCCACCATTTTCCTACTTCACTCACAGATCGAGGTTGGTTGGATTAGTTTCAGAGGAAAGAAAATCAATCAGCAAAAACCATACTCCACTCTCTGGCCTCCCCCTTCCCCCCTCCCCAGACCTCTTCATTGGAATCATCTGTGATCGGATGCGAACACAGCGAGCGAATGTCTTTACAGTCAAATGGGCTCTGCCTGCTTCCGAATCATTAGGATTTGCCTTTGGATTTAGCATTGCCATCTCTGGGGAGGGAAAATAATTGCTTCCCTTGATGCTGCTCATCTTTTCCCAGTGAAGAATTCAAAAAGGTTCTTCCTTTTTCTCTCCTCTTCTCCTGACTCCCCCAAAAGTCCCAGACAAATCATCATCTGCAGCAAATCTCCTTTCTGAAAAGGGGAAAAAAAATCTGTTGTTTCTAAGAATCCTTATTTGGTAAATCCTAATTATTCCAGGATCTCAAGCTGAGTTCAAGAGCATTTCGTAATGTCTATGAGCCACACATATCGGTCAAGGCGGCTGGCTGCATGTGTGTATGTGTGTGTTTTAATGTTTATAAAGTCTAAAAATACATACGGCTCTCGAAGGAAACAAGCCCAAGTTCTAATAAACAGCAGTTCACTTGTGGGTTAGGCTGAGAACCAGTCTGCTTCCACACAGAGTGACATGTCTGTTATCCAGAAGCAAGTCGAGTCAGCATTGTGCAGGCAGGCAGAGAGGAGGGAGGCGAGGGCATGGGGAGGTTGATGGGGGAGTGGGGGAGCAGTGGGGTGGGGTGTCAGCTGTTGGCCTTGATCTTGCAGGGTCGTGGAAGCATGTGTGCATGTGCCCCCACCATTTAAAGGCTGGGAGACCGGGGCATGGATGAAGGCGTGCGGTTCTGGGACACATTAATAAGCACAGAGGAAGGAAAAAGACTCCGCAGGTCATACAACCTGCATTTAGCAGCAGACTTTAGTATGCGTTTGCATAGCTTTCTCCATGTGTATATGAGCCACTCATTGGCAGACAGGCACAGAGAAATACTTATGTTTCTGTGTGGAAAGGAAAGCTTGTGCGCCTTCCTTCTGATGCTGTGCACCAAGACTGGAGGCCGTTTGAGGCAGTGTCAGGAAGTGGGCACTGCAGGATTGTTTGTGAGGCTCAACATGGGAGGGATGCAGGGAGTCAAGGCCAGGAGACGGGGAGAAGAGAGAAAGACATGCGAGAGGCAGAAACTAATGTGGCCCCAGGGTCTAACCCAAACTGAGCTGAGCTGTTCTTTGGGAAATGGTTACTTCTGGGGAAAAGCACAAATTCTCTGCTCCCCTCCCAATATTCTTGGTGCAAGCGGTTGAGTGATGGCTGAACATGTTTTGAATAGCTAAGTGACTTCATTGAGCGATGGTCTATTTGACGCATACTGCATTTGGTGCCCTTTCTCAATCCAAGCCGCTGCTTTAACATATTCTGCAGAGCAGCTCTATGCTGAATACTACATGCTCCTCCCCAGCCAGAGAGTCAATATGATGAAATTAATAGGGACCGTTTTCAACACAGGCATACACACCCCTCCTTTAAAAAATGAAAAGCCTTTCATACCGCTAGTCATTTGCAGTGGAAAGACTATCTCCATTTAATTAAACATTTATGACACTCTTTTATTCTAAAAGAGAAGGGAGGTAAAGTGAATGAGGGTTGCTTTAGGGAAAGGATCTTAGTGGTGATTTGCCTTCCTTGGATTTTAGTTAGATGGATGGAGATGTATAGCCAAGAGATTACAGGAAAGACAAGATGTGATTTTAAGGGAAATATAATCAGATATAGGTGAGCTGGTATAAATATTCTTCTTGAATCAGGCCTTTATTTACAAATCCTTAATACTGTGATCTTTTAAACATCTCATAATTCCCAGAAGACAAGTGGACTAGAGGTGGCTTTGGATCACTTGTGCATTAAAAGGCTTAAGTATTTTCATTAAGAGCCCATCCGCGTGGCATCCACATCCCCAAATGCACTGCGCACCCCCTCTAACTTTCTCTCCAAGCTGCACACCCTGTCCCTCCCTGCTCATCTGTAAAGGGTTAGGATCGCAACACTTCCCAAGGGCTGTGTGGTGCATGTAGGAGCTGAGGGTTGGCACTGTCCCCGGTGGCCTCCCTGGGTGCCCAGCCCAGGGGTACTTGCCTCCAAGTAGAGGGAGGAGGGCTGGTGAGGCTGTCTTCTGGGTTGATTCTCCCTTTCCACATGTAGTCAAGGCCCGGGCAGGAAAGGCTAGTGCCCAGGGCCCCAGTTCAGCCTGGCTTTCAATTTCCAAGGCCTCTGTCCCTACGGGGGTTGGCAGACTTCAGGCCACCAGAGAAAGCTGGGCCTTGGCCACTTAGGAAGTGGTTTGGAGATTTTAAACTGCTTATTTTCAAGTTGCACTCATTTTCAAAGGTTGTAAGTTCACTTATTTCTGGAAGTTGGCATAACCAGTTCCCGAGGGTAGTGGTACACTGGCCTTTGTGGCCACCTGGGGTCGGCCTTTAAGGACATCAAGTTGCCAGTATTCTAGGCCCTCTGGCTTATGATTTTTTTTGTTTATTTGTTTTTTGTTTTATGAGAAATTGGATTTTCCAAAAGATTCTTCTATTGCCTCTTTAATTGTATTTTCTACCCATACCCAAGAAGTTGTGAACAGATTTCAAATCTTCTCTCGGAGAAGCTGCTAATGACTTCAGATGAAAAACAAGCCGTCTTCCTCTGATCTCTTCTACTCTCTGGTTTTCATTAGGGCCTTTTGTCTCCTGAGATGATTATTTTTGTTCACCTCTTGATGAAAATAAGAATTGGGAAATAATTCTTCGCCTCTGTTGCTGCTTTTGGAATTAATTAGTGTGCTGAAGAATGAGAAGGGACATGGCCACCTGTTAGGGGCAGACACAGGGGGAGGAGGACAGGGATGGAGAAATAAAAGCCCAGCTTTTCTTTTTCTCCCTGCAGGGTAGATACCTGAAAAGTGGACCCTGTGCACCCACTTGAACTCCCTGACAGGCTACTGTCCTCAGTGGGCTTTGAGAAGCAGGGGTGGGGACAGAAAGTTCACAGGCACAGGTGGGTGCAGAGTGATAGAAGAAATTCTTAAACTTTTCAAGAAAGCAGCACTGGGAGCCTCCAAATAGAGAGATAGATTGGTCCTTTCAGGGAAGGGCCCAATGAAATCTACAATGGGATGCTGAAATGGCTTGTTCCTAGGGAGACTTCCTGGGGTTGCAGGAGCTTTACGGCTCAGAGTATTAACTTCTGTTGTCACCTAAACGAAGCGGAATATCCAGGGGCAGCCAGAAATTCTGTGTTGATTCTCTCCAGTGCGTTCTTTCCCGCTGTCCCTGTACCAGCTCCAAGTTTCCCCCAAAGGATTTCCAGCCCTGCAGAGGAGGAGACAGGAACTGGTACAAAGTGACAGAAGCAGAGGCAAATCCACCAGCATCCCTCTCTTCTCTCTCCCCTTTGCATTACTTGCTGTCTACCCAGGCTGGTAAATCCCCTCTGCCAATTTTCCAGCTCCACCTGCATCGTGGGCTTCTCTTGTCTCCCCCTCTGCTGGCTGATCGCTCACGGCCACTCTGTCAGCCATGGCTGCATCCTTGCTCTCTCTGAGCAAGCAGAGTCTCAGTTGGCCCGAATTGTCTTTTCCAAGTCCACAGCTCTTCTGGCCTGGGAGGTGGTGGAGTGGTGCAGGCTCTGCTCAACCTCGGCTCTCTGGTTCCACCAAAGGAAAGGATGGATGTTGATTTTAGTAAACCAGCATCTTTCCCAGGCCCGCTCACCTTTGAGTGTGGTGGGCTGATGTGGAAAGGACCACAGGGCCAACTCTCTGTGTACACACTGCTCTGTGAGTCCCAAGATAACCTGACTTTCTTTAAAACCTTTGCATGTAGTAGGTGTATAGGAAACATTTATCAATGGATTAATTCAAAACATTTTTAAATTACTGAAGTGAATGCAAATGTCACAAGGATGTGTCACAGTTGAGAGACAGAGTGAGAGAGAGAGGAAGATGACTTGTTTATTCTTCCTGGAACTTCTTTATAAAAAATAATGAGTCAGGACTCTATATTATAAACAAAGAGAATTCCGAAGGAGTCAGTCTGCACAGCTTCTAATTGGCTGAAGCGAAAGCAAATTATTTAAGGAAAAGCAAAGGAAAGTGGTCAGCATGCCCGATCTTTTCAGATAAGGCAAAATAACCAGTTGATTTTCTTCCCTTTTCTGGTTTTAAAATGTACTGAATTTCAGTTTTATCTTAATGCTCACCAAAATAGACGCCTCTGGGCAGAGAGTGGGCATTATAATGGGCTGGCCTTACGTAGCTTCTCCAGAACCTTCTAATCTTCAGCAAATCTTGCATTCCACTCGCAGGATGCTGAAAACCTTCTCTCTGGGTTTTGGGTTCTAATTAGCAGTTTCCTACAGAGCCGGGCCCAGTGCCACTCGCCTGTCTCACCTGCGAGCCCCAGCTGCTCACACCACTCTCTCTGCCCTCGCTTCAGATTTCTAATCGACAGGAGGAGGCCTTTGGGAAAAAGTGGCCCACCTAGGTCTCAGGGACAGATAGCAGCTGACCCAGAACTCACATCCAGACCTCTTGTGACCCCTGGACTGGATTTCCCTGCCCCACACACCCTACACACCTCCAGAGGGCTCTGCAGCACACCCCAGCCCACTGCTGACACACACATGAGCACAGATCCTCTTCTGTCTGTATCTAGAGATCAGCTCTGAGTGCTCAGCCTCGGCAGTCAGGAACCGGGGTTCTGCACCCCCAACTGCCATCTCCAGCCACCCTGAACCCTCTAGGTGACTCGACTCTGCTCTTAGCCCCCTGTCCTTTGAGCTGAGGAGCTGAGGCTGAAGGAATGCAGCACCCACTTTCTAACACTCAGCTGCAGGCCTAACCCACCAAGCTCTCTTCCTTTTGCCCTTTTATTCTGGAAGCGCCCTCAGTGTGAATGAACATTCCATTGGTTTGATGTCCGCTAGCATTTTCAGGACACAGCAGACATGTGTCCCTGTAACTCATGGAGTTTTCACGTGAAGCTTCGTGGTCTAGTTGAAAGAATTTTACAGCCCCACAGCCAGGGTTCATTTTATGTGCTGTAGTCTTTACGAACTGTGTGATTTGGGGCAATTAAACCTCTCCAAGCCTCAGTGTCCTTTTCTGTAAAAAAAGACATATCCTAGACCCTTTGCGGGGTGGTTGGTAGTTTAGGGATCAAGGAAGTAGACGTCTGTCCCTCTCTTGTTCTTGACTGTCTTGTTTGAAATTGCGATCAACAGCCCTCATCTCTTCCCCTTCCGTATCCAATGCCTTACTCATTTCTCAAATTTGTTTGTTTTGCAGAGTTCTTACCATCTTCTAGCCTGCTCTATCTTCAGTCAATATAGTTTTTGCATGTCTCCCATATGAGACCATCAGCTCCATGCAGGGGGATGGGGGGGGTGGGGTTGTCCTTTCTGTTCCCTGCTGTAGCCACAGCAATGACAGCGCAGGATGTCAATCTGCCTTTGCTGACAAATGAATACATGACCACTGCTGGCAACAGGGTGGGTTTCAGAAATGGTAGCCCCTTCACAACATCTGAGGATTGTTTTTTGAGTGCAAAAATATCATTTGTTTTGACATTCCAAAAAGTAAAAAATAAATTCAACCAAGGGGAAGGAGGAAGAGAGAGATGGGGACTAATAGCGGCAGAGGAGCTCAGTGCTAAAAGGACAATAATAAAGACTGATGATTAAAAAGGAGTGCTTGGAGAGAAATCAGTGCCTGAAAAGAAAGTGCTGGGGGTCCAGCTCCTCTAAAGAGATCCTGGCCATGTTTTCTTCCTTCCACGCCTCCCAAAGCAGCTGTCACAGAGATTCTCACGAGTGTCCACTTTCAGGTCAGCGATGGGAGGAGCAGAGAACTTACACATTCGGACTGACAATAAGAGAGATTTTTAGATATATGAAAAACTCAGTGGCTCTTTTTAGCCCCCCAATAATTATTTTGGCCCAAACCCCACGTTTGAATGCAATGTGCATGGTAAGTTTCTGGACCGGTTTACAAGCACAGATCAGCAATTCCTTCCCTTGAGTATTTTGTTGGTCAAGTCTCTGATGAGTGTCTACAAAGTCCCGAGGGCTAGGCCAGAGCACCCTGGACTCTGGAAAGACTGCCATTCAGGGATAGGGAGAGACAGACACTATTTCAAAACTTTTCATGCGTATTTACATAGACTATAGCTGTGATCGCTGCTATGAATGGGACTGTGGGTATATGGTGCTGGGATTTGCAGCTAATCAGGGCAGGCTTCCCTGAGGAGGTGACATGGGAATGGGGATCTGAAGGATGAATAGGAGTTAGCTGGGTAAAGAGAGAAAGAGCAGTTCATGGGAAAGGACAGAAGGCAGAGATGAGGGTGGAAGGAAATGAAAGGAGCAGTAGAAAAAGGCCAGGCGGCTCAAGGGGTATGGATGGGATACTGAATGGTGTAGGAGGAGGGGATGCAGAAGTGCTCAGGACCTGAAAGGTCACACCCATCTTGTTAAAGAGTTGTCTCTGACCTCTCACTTGTAAGTTGTGTGACCTTGGCCTGCTTACTTCTGTCTCTGAGCCTCATTTTCACTGTGGACTGGGGCGGGGCAGGGTAGGGAGCAAGATGCCTGATCCTCTGATTGCTATGATGATTAGAGCAGCCTGTCCCCCCTCAACTCTGCCTCGCTCCTTCTGTGTACTCCCCACTGCATGTGGTACTGGCTTGGGCCTCCTAGCTGCCCATGGCCATGCAGAGAGAGGAGAAAACACAGAATTCATTGAGCGCCTCACCAACTCAATTCAAAAAATACCAGCAGAGATGCTGACAGTGGGTGACACCCAAGATGGCAGAGGGGAACAAGCTAATGCCCACCTCCAGACCTGAGTCCCCACGGGGATCATGAGGAACGGGCCTCTCACAAGTCCTCTTGGACATTGGAAACAGCCCGGAGCCTTTTATCTCCTCTCTTTGTTACCCTCCCACAGATTCCGAGGGGTGCCAGTACCTTCTAAATCAGATAGGATCACGGAAGATTGAAGCAGGAATTTGAATGAGGCTCAGCTATAACCAGAAGACTTTTTGAAAATAAGAATGAACACAGGGAGATGTTAGCTGTGCCCCAATGCCAACGCACACGTGCCAACAGTGTGGGATGGCAGGTGGGCTCCTGGGGTCCAGCCAGCACCCCAGTCCTACTTTGTGGGTACAGAGATGGCCCTGTTTTCCCAGCCCCATCCTCCCTGGGTTCTAAGAAGTCACCAAATGCAAAGTTACCTGTACACCCCATCCTGCCTTCGGGGGAGGGGGAAACTAATTTAATGTATGTATCGATTATCAAATGCACAATAATCTCAAAAACTTTGAAATGAAAGCAATGCACCTTGGAATCATAGGGAGCTGGGGAGCTTTTTTGCTGTGAGGAGAAACACAAGCAGCGTGCTGAGAGAGCCCAAGAGATTTCTCCAGCTTGCAGCTGGTGCCCAGCCCCTCGCTCAGGAAGCGGTAGAAAGCAGAAGAACTTGGTCTTCCCAGCCATCTCTTGACCAGGCCAAGGGCAGTGTCTGTTCTTCACTCAACAACTGTTCCCTGAGCACTGGCCTGGCAGTGTTGAGACTCCAGGATAGAGTTAAAGGGTTCAGTCCCTGCCCTGGAAGACCTCAGACTAGCAGAGAAAATCCCCCAGTGAACAGATGACGATCGCACACAGCACAGAACATAAGCACAGAGGATTCTGGGAGTGCAGAAGCTGGGGAGGTGGGGATGCAGGGACAGCTGAGCTCTGATAGACACGAAGTGGGGGTGAGCAAGCTGAGGAAAGGAGAGTAGTTCAGACAGAAGGAACAGCACATGGAATCGCAGGTGCCGGGAGGGAATGCCAACAGGCCGGTGTGGCTGGAAGGCAGAAGGTAGGGTGTGGGAGAGGCAGCGGGGACTGGCCCCAAAGAGACAGAAACAGCTCCCAGAGCAGCTTGTGCCTCAGCATGGCAGAAAAAGAGGGCCACCCTGGCTTTCCCGGCCTCTGGGTCCCTAGACATTAGGCTTGATAGATGGGATGAGAATCGGTCACATTGCTGTCTGCCGGGTCTGCATGGATAGGTTGCTGGGGTTACCAAGTGACTTTTTCACTATAGTCAGAGCAAACAGAGTGAAGGGGCAATAGGAGGGGATTAAAAGTGGTACACAACAGGCGTGCCACAGTTCCCCACTTTCTTCTAACTTCCCAGCAAAACCAGCTTTACTGAACTGTCATTGCTATGTGCTGGGCCCTGCGGTCACTCACACGCAGAAAGTCATCATGCAGACCCTGCCTTCCCCCAGGAGACTTCCCCACCCTTTGCCTATAGCAGCCCCGGTCCTGCAACCTTCTTTGAATTCTGTTTCTTTAACTTTTCCTCTTTTTTTTAAGCATTCACTTGTTTCTAATCTCAGTTCTCTGTAAGACGTGACTCAGCTCCATGAGGGCAGGGACTGTGTCTGTCTGTCCGTCCACCCCCATGCCCCAAAGCCTAGTGTGTGCCTGGCACAGAGAGGGCACCTGGGGGTTGCTCTCTGGGTGCACAAGTGGAGAGCCCAGGACTCTGTCGAGAAGGGGTAGGCTTCGAAACAAAACCTCCCAGCATCCTCTCGGCCAGTTTCCACCTAGGCTTGGCTGAAACCGCATTCTGAAAAGCCCCTGTGAATGACTGTGCGTTTCACTTGCACCCTGGGACCGCGGGAGCCCCTGGAGCACCTCCTGGGTCCTGCTTTGCGCTGTCACTCCAGGAAGCTGAGGAGCTCCTCTGGCCCACTGCGCGCGCAGGCACCTTTGCTCTGGG
>RJWT010052763.1:0-10515 GCA_004365215.1 Cuniculus paca | reverse complement strand
TAAGGTCTGATTTTGTGAAATCCAAATGTGCACTAATTTTAAAGATTATCTAGCTGAGTTTAGTTATGTTGAATATGTTTTAATTCTCTCAACTGTCAACTTAGAACTCTTCAAATAAAAACAAAAAGGAAAATATGCAGATGGTGAAAAAAAAAAAGAATACTATACCAATAAATTTCAGGGAAAGACTCTGAAAAACCGGTTTTCAAAAGATCACACAAAACTATTTTCAGATATGCCAACTAAACTGGGGAAATAATTTGCATTTCTGTGGGAAGCTTAATGATGGCTTGATTCTGGGAGTTCACATGAAACACAGACCAAGAAACTAAAATGAGCAGCCAGAAAAAAAAAAAAAAAAAAAAAGAAATAATAACCAAAAGTAACAATACTAACAAACGAAAACAAAAAACAAAAACAAAAACAAAACAAAAAAAAAAAACCTAACACATAAAAAACAAAACTTAAGATTCCATATTATCGATCTTTTTTTCTTAGGCTGTTGGGATGAATTTTTAAAAGTCCAGTAACCTCCCCATGCCTTGTCTACCAGACCTTTGCTAAAAAGCATGCAATACATATATAAATTAATTAATTCAGGCTAATGTCCACACTTCTAGCAATTGTTGCTGGTGAGCTAAAGACCACTTGGTCTCAGAGTCAGGGTACTGGTTTCTCCCAGAATGTAAGTTTCATTACAATGAGAAGCAAATCTCAGGATACCAAGAAAACTACACAAAGATTATAAATAAAAGTGGAACTCACTCTGCAAGGAGATGAAAGAACAAAATATAAATAAGGAAGGAATGTATATATATTCTATAAACTGTCACATTACAATTTGCTTTCCAGTTCTAAAGACTGTCCTTCTGTGGGAACAGTGAAGTAATTGCCAGTTTCCTGATATGAGGTGTGGGGGGGTGTGTGTGTGCGCACGCGCGCGCACAGAAAATAGTTTGTATGCCAACAGAAAACTTTCTTGGGTTGAAGAGGCCAGAGCAGCCTTGCAGCCCTGTGGGAGATGTTCCAGCAGATCCCTGCAGGGTAGGGAACTGGTTCTGAAGCCTGTACAAATGATTCTTGTTTGCACATGTCACGGGAACTCAGCCTTTCATGAAATGACAGCTGAAAGCTCAAAGGACCACTACTCTGCCCCACAGCTGTAGCCAAGTCTGCAATGTTTAAAGGTTACAGTGATTAAGGACTGTGATTAATTTAGTCTTAGCAAAATCAATTCCACTCAACTACAAATCTCTAATTTACATACCAGAGGAAGCTAAACTTGGTTTGATCAATATAATCTGAAATTCACAATACTGTACCACTCAATTCTCAATCTTTCCCCCTCAAAAAAAAAAAAAGAAAGAAAGAAAGAAAAAGTACATTGTGTGGCAGTGTTAGAAAAATCTACAATAATTTCATTAAGTTAGCACAATCTTTTATTTGGCCAAATATTATTTCATTTCTCTCATTTGGTTGTTACAAAAATGAAGAGGATTAAGCTTTAATCTAGATTTATGCCTAAGGTCAGATACTAAGAAACCTCCAAATAGTTGAAGAGTAATATGTTATATTTACTTGAGTGCCATACCCAATCTCTACAACACTAAAAATGCTTGTCTGGGAAACAGACAATTTTCTTTCTCTCCATGGTGGACTGCACAATGTGTAGACTGAATTGTGTAACAGAACTAAATGAAACAAGATGAACTGTTCACAACCCCACTTTCTAACAAATCAGCCATGAATTCTGTTTCTGTGGTGCTTTCTCCCAGTCAGCTTTAGCCCACACAGGCAGCCAAGATAAGTTCATCTTCATAATCACCTCTCCACCATGCCCCCAAATCTCCTCCCCAACTGCTACACAATCCTGGTGGCTAAATAAGAAAGAAATGTACTTGCAAGGGCTAAGTTACTACAGAAAGAAATACTAAAAATCCATCCTTATCTAAGAATAATGATGACAATTACATACCATAAAATGAGCCCAGAATGCTCCTGTCTACCAAACCATACTCCTGCCTGCTTTCATCTCATCTCAGACCTTCTCTACTATCCAGAAAACATTCTCTAGAGCACTAAATCTACTCTCTGGTCTTTGTCGTTTCTATCATTTCCTTGCAGAGTGAGTTCCACTTTATTTACAATCTCTGTGTAGTTTTCTTGGTATCCTGAGATTTGCCTCCTATGCTAATGAAACTTATCTTCTGGGAGAAACCGGTACCCTCGCTCTGAGACCAGGTAGTCTGGATTCAGTTCTCCAGCAGTAACTGCTAGAAATGTGGACACTGCCCAGAATTTTAAAATTTTATGTTGAAGAATTATAGACAAGACTAAGAATTGTCAGAAAGCACAATGTATAGACTGAATTGTGTAACAGAACTAAATGAAACAAGATGAACTGTTCACAACCCCACTAACAAATCATCCATGAATTCTGTTTCAGTCTACACATTGACCTTGCATAGCACAAGCATAAGACGAAAAGAGATGACCAGTGCATGCTGAAAAAAAAAATGAATACTTACAGAATGAAATCAGATAGACTCAAAATAGAGACATTTCCACCAGCCATGACCAGTTAAATGCTTTACCAATTTTTCTTAAAAGGAGACATAGATAATTCACTCAAGAATGAAATTTCATTTTGTTTGGTGTATGATCACAGTCTACTGTATATTATTTCTTTGCATGAACTGTGAATCAAAAAGACAATCACCACACAACATGAGTTGTGTCATCAAGTAATTCTTTTTTATTGTTCTTATAAAAGCTTATGAATAAAGGACTCTGTCATTTATTAAAGAAGCTATTATACTACACTACATATAGTGGTTACAAATGTCAGCTCAGAATTCAGATACACCTGCATTGAAATTCCAGCTCAGTAACTTAACAGCTGCAAGATTTTACACAATTACTTAACCACAACTTTTTTGTATTTGCATCAGTAAAAAGATAGGATAATGAGAGTACTCAGTATTTGCTGAGGATTTATGAGGACTGGGGTTGGCTTTAAAACAAAGTACTGTACCTGGTTAATGGTAAACAAAAAGTCTTTCCTGCTTATTGTTAATAGTAATCCTCATCAGGCACTGTCCTGGGCACAGAGGCTACAAGGACAAATAACACTCTGCCTCCACCAATTAAGGTGGGTAGACTAGCTCAGGTTGATTTTAAAAACAAACACAAAAACAGGACTTTGGGGACACTGGGCAAAGAAAAGCAATTACCTAATTTTATTTCTTCAGATAGGGGACACTGTTGTTTGATTGTAATAAAGCAGCTGACAACTGCTACTACAACAGCTGGATATTAGCATTTTCCAAAGATGTAAAAGAAACATTATGTTCATAGTTTTCTACTTCCAAGAGAATGGCAACAGTTTAGTGATATATATACTGTGACTGACTAAGAGAAAGACACCACATTCACATCACAAGCAGCTTGTCTGAAAGCTTGCTTGTTTGAAGCTACTTGTCACTATGAACACTGAAAAAATAGTCCATGTCAGTTGCACTGTGCCAGGTAAAGTATTCTGGGACAACTACTGTCAAACATCTGGTACCCACACCAGGAAAAGAATGCCTAATTAGCAAGACACCTCAATCTGTTATCTCGCCTACAGGCATGGGTCACTTGAAGAGGTGTGCCTGTGCACACCGACATACAGAAGTAGGTATGAGATTTTCAGTGTGTTACAGAAAGTGTTCATGTGGGAGTAAGCACATGAAAAGGAACCACCCAAAAGTCACCAAAGCAAGAGAAAAAAGAATACACTATTTAAAGAAGGGGAAAATGGAACTCAACATCAATACAGAAATCTTGATGCATTAAAAAAAAAAAATGGGGCCAGGGATTTAGCTCAATGGCATAAATAACTGCCTGGCAAGCACAAGGTTGTGAGTTCGATTCCTGGTACCAAAAAAAAAAAAAAAGAAAAAGAAATCTTGACTCGTTTAATAGATATCCACTTGAACATTCAACAAAATATTGTAGCAAGAACAAGAACAGAAAACAAAGAATGAAAGTACTTCAGGTATATCTATGTAAGCCAGTTTTAATTTTAAATACATCTTTTTCCATCTACAAAACAATCCAAAAGAAACAAGAACTAAGATGAATAGCTTTAGTAGGACACTGATAATTAGTTAAGGATAGTGCCTCACTTGGTGCTTCTTTAGATTAAAATATCTGTCTCTCTAAGCTCTCTTTTTATCGGAAAGACGCGTGTACACCTCAGGTTCAGTCTTCCATACGCAACAGTATCTAAATAGAATTTTGTAATTTTTAAATTGTATTATAGTCATTTTAAAAATTACTGTCTTACAGCACAATACACTTGCCTTCTGATTATTATACTCATACAATATTTTCCTTTGAATAAATGTGTTTAAGGCATAAAACAGTTTAAACAAAAAGACTGCAGAAGAATTAATTGTAGGAACATGACTCCAAACTGTGAAGAGTTGAACAGGGGCACTTGGTATGTTGGCTATCATAAAGATGGAAAGCTAAGAAACAAAAATCTTGGGCTGGGGATTTAGCTCAGCAGTGTAAGTGCCTGCCTGGCAAGTGTGGGGTTGTGAGTTGGATCCCCAGTACCAAAAAAAATAAAAAGAAGAAAAAGAAGAAGAAATGAAAGTCTTCCCCAACTCATCAAAGCAATGTCCATTGCCCATTTCACCTTTCAAAGGTCAGGAATAGGTTTCAATAACAAATGATGGTCAATGTGGTGGTGGAGGGGGATCAAAGGTAATTAGATTAAGTCACACCAGTTTTGCTGCCATCATCTTCACAGGGGATGGAGGAGACTTGAAGGTGATCTTAATCTAAGCAGAATTTCTACCTTGCAGCTTCCAGGCTCCTCCTTTCCTCTGTTGACTATTCTGAGTTTAACAAAATGTGAATTTTAGGAGATAAGACATTTTTTTCCCCCAACCCAAGTAGTCCTCAGTGTTTAAATACTAAATAAACTGTTTCTACCAACTTCAAGAAAACAAGCAAGTTTACAGGAACAAATAAATTAATAAATCATACTCTTCACATCACAGATAGAACAAATAAATTAATAAATCATACTCTTCACATCACAGATAGGTTCAGCTGCCTGGCAAAAAGTGTCCATCAGTTTCTAGCTGTGTCCTGTCCTTTGCTGCACCAAACTTTAGAAAGAACTGAAGTCTTCCATTAAAGAATGTTCCCAATGAAATGTGTTCATTGCTATGAAAACTAACATCTGGAAATTTACTACATAAAATATTCTCCTTAGTCCTCCATACCACCAAAAACCAACATCACACACATACACACGCTCCTATTCCCAAACACTCATCTCTCTGTATGACAAAGTGTAGAAAACCCTCTTGTTTTAATCTTTTACACCAAGACCAGAAAACCAACATTATATAAAGTTCATATTACAAGGTTTTCTTTTACCTGTAGGAGTTGGACAAGATGTTTCAAGCCATTAGCCTGTTGTGCTTTCAAATAATGTTTAACTTGATCTTCATATTAGCCAAGAAGAGAGAGTCTTCTAAAGCCAATCATAAAACAATTACAGTACGTTTAAAGGATAATGACATTACTTTCTAACATTAGCTCCACAAGTAGCCTCCAATCCTCTTCACAAAACACTGAGGTTCTTACACACAATGAAAGGTGGGGGTGATATACTAAAGAAAAGATCAAAGGAGAAATGGAAAAGAAAAGAAGAATAATGAGAAAAATATCAAGAAATACGGGGACGATGAAAAGAAAAAAAGACAAAGAGAGGTCCAAAGAAGTAATGCAAGTAAGGCAATGACCAGAAGTGAACACAAAAGAATGTACAGATGATTCCTAATTGATTCAGAACACTGGATATTGTAAGAGGAATGGAGGGGATGGGATGAGGATGAAAAATAAATTAAAATGCATTTTACACATACCCTGTGCCAACACCCATGATGAACATAATCATTGTGTCCTGCAAACAAGCACTAATAACAATTAAAATTCAAAAAATCATACTCGTATTTGTATGTTTCACAAAATAAAAAATCATGTATGAATTAAATAAAGAAGCAAGTTGATAAAGAGAAAATCTGCACAAAGAAAAAGCTAAAAATTTAATTGCTAAGAGGCACAAAAGCTACCTTAGATGGCAGGGGCCCAGGGGCAAAAGCTGGCAGTGTGAAGACTTGTTTCCTCTAGCCAGTCCTGCTCACCCACTCTCTGGCATTCATCTACCTCCCTTGCCCTGTGCATCCAAGGAGACTGGCAAATAGTGCCAATTCATCCTCTTTCTCCTCAGATCACTAAGATGCCCCAACTAGTACCTGTCATAATCCAGTCCCATTAATGTTTTGCAGAGAGCTAAAATGCACAAAGATGGTAATTTAAGCTTCGTGGCTTGTGACCCTCTGTTAATGGTGGCCCCATTAACTGTAAAATGATTCCAAAGATCCATATTCATCCCCATTTTGACAGAGACTCATGAAATACACTCTGATAGTGAAAAGTTGACAAGTCCCAACACAGGCAGGGAGATTCCACCTTCTAGTAAGAGAAAGAGGTTGCATGGTTACTTTGAAACTGAAAACCCACAGGATGCCCAGGTGACACATGATAGAAGCAATCTGGAATATGCAAAAAAATTACTTTAAAATATAAAAAGATAGTAGAAAGTCAAAAACTTTCTGTTCAGGCCACCAACAGCAGAGACTCACGCCGCCCATTTCCCATCTATATATCCTCTAGGCAGCTAAGGCTTCAATGAAGCTCAGGACCCTTCAGGTAATTTTTAATGTAACTTCATTTTACAACTGGTTATGCCAACTTTTCTGGACTAATTTGACATCCACTATTTATTTCTGCCATCTACCTCATGGGAGAACGGTTTCAAAACTAAGAAAGGGACTTACATACCTTTTTCCTTCCTGTAAAAAAAAAAAAAAGACCGTGATCTAAATTAGAGAAAAGAAGGAAAACAAGGAAGCAAGGGTAGAAATGAGAAAACTGAAAAGGGGTAAAAGTATAAGAGAAATGAGAAGAAAGACAAGCCTGGTGTCAGCTTTTTTTTAATCAAAATTCATTTCCTCAAGTTCATCAGAGATAGATGTTAACCCAGAACTAAGCATCACAATGATTGCATCAGCCAAAATGATTGAGTGACTGTTTCCATCCTCAGTGGCTCTCCTAATGCTTTATTTAGTGACTGTTGAAAATCAGGCCCTCAGGAGGCATCTTGCCCTTTCCCTAAGTTCAAATCAAAACCTAAGTAGTCCTTGCTCCTATTTTAAAGGTATGCTATCATGAAGAGTTCCTAGAAATCTGGCAGTCCTCTATAACTAAAGGCCAAATCAAGTATGTGTGGAAAATTACTCAAGAAAGTCAAGCACATCTCTTCCTTGGCTCAACAACAATAAAGAGCTGCTCCTGGTCACTGAGCTCCCTCCCCTCATGTAAACTTTTCTTCCCACTTTCCAAATCCTTTTTGTGAGCACTGCAGAATGGATAGATTCTGTGTGGTGATGCTGCCGAGTATCCAATGTGGATAGACCTTAAGATCTTTAGATTAAACAGCCAAAAGATTTGTATGATGTGGAACATCTCGTGCCTCCGCCAGAATACACTAGGCAGTGCTGAAGTACCAACCACAGTCTCAATGGCTGATAGTAACAAAGGGTTACTTCTCATCTACACTATTTGTCTATTCTGAGTCAGCAGAAGCTCAGTGCATCACAGTCATTCAGGCACCCAAGCTGAAGGTATGCCATCTCAGACATCATTAATCTTCATGTGGGGGAAGAGAACATGGTAAAATATATGCCTGAAGACACTTTTTTATTTAATTGTCAAAAGCAAGTCACACAGCTACCCAAAGTTAAAGTGGACAAAAAGGGCCACAAGGAGAGAGAAAGAGAGAAATAGTGGGCCAGATGAAACAGAGGAAGAAAAAGTGAGAAAGAGAGAAAAAAGAAGGGAAGGAGAGAGAAAGAAAGAGAAGAGAGCGGGAGAATTTTTGCAATAGTCTTAAGGACTACTACAGTATGTACAATTACATTAGCTTCACTT
This sequence comes from Cuniculus paca, assembly GCA_004365215.1. Classification (NCBI taxonomy): domain Eukaryota; kingdom Metazoa; phylum Chordata; class Mammalia; order Rodentia; family Cuniculidae; genus Cuniculus; species Cuniculus paca. The sequence goes on along the minus strand of RJWT010052763.1, from coordinate 2,457 downwards.
CAGAATGTTCTACAATATTTACTATAAATTGAGATGATAAAAAATTACCCTTTTCCTTAGGATTATGAAAAAAGATTATAATTAGCTGGAGGAAAAGAACACAAAACTGTCTTAAATGTCATTTACTAAACTAGGAGAAATGAAAGTCATTTCTCCTTTTACTTAAACATGTCCTCATAACATACCGGAGCCACACATTAATAAAGTAAGGTTCCCACATAAAGTAGCTTTGCTAATTAAGCATCAGGTAACACTAAACAGGTATCTCTGTTAGTTCCCAGGGATCACAAAAATAAAGTCTTAAGTTTGCATAACATGCTACCATTTTAAAAATATTCTGACATATGTCACCCTGAGTATTCCTCTTAGATAAATTCTTTACTGTAGATAAGGTAGACAGGGAAATCCCTAAAATTTGGAAGGGCTAGAAGTCACCATATCAAAGTACAACTGGCCCTTTATATTGAAAGGCTTTGCCTATACAGATTAAACCCACCCTTGATCAAAAATGTTAGGAAAAGAGGTGCTTTTGTCCTGAAAATGTGCTAACCTTTTTCTTCTCATTAATCCCTAAACAATACAGTGGAACAACCCTTCACACAGCACTGGTGTTGAATTAGGTGTCACAAGTAACCAAGATACAACAGTATTTGTATGGAAGTAAAGTAGGGTACAAGAAATAGATACCTCTAGATAGATAGGAGACAAAGAAAATTCTAACTTTAAAATTGTATTAAAGGAAAAAAAAATCCTGCAGCTTCAGGACACAAACCCACCCAAAAATATTGCTAATGTCCTTACAGGAAGGATGTTTTTCAACTGTAAATGGACCTTTTCATCTATGAATAAGCCGTCTCCTTGCTCCTGTAAAATGTGCCTTTCCCTTGTGAATGGACTCATCACCTGTGAATGGAGCATCGCCCTGAACTGTAGAAAGGGCCATGGCCTATCACCTGCAAATTGAACCCCCTTCCATAAATTCAAAATTTCTACAGATTTCCAAGTCCCATGAATATACCCAGCCCCAGGGTATAATGCATCTCTTTGTTTCTTAAGGGCTTGCACTCTATTTTCTGAGTGTGTACCTTAAAAATTCTTATAAACTCTGTCTCCTCCTGATATGTGCTGAAAACTCTTTTTCTGCGAAAGAAAACATGAACCTCCAACCTGCCCTATGGGTAGGGTAAATCAATGTTCCCCCTCTCTGCTTTGGAAAATCTCCTGGGAGACTGTTAGAAGACAGAAGGATATGCCCAGATTATATGCAAATAATAGGCCATTTTAAACAAGGGACTTGAACATCTTCAGATTTTAGATCCTAGAAAAAAATCCCCCTCAAAAACCAAGGGACAACTGTAATACCAATTTGGGCTAAGTGAGAGTTCAGACTCATTATTTTCAAGTCCTAAAAGTTTGTGCAAGTATTTCAATCTGTCTTAGTTTGCTCATATGTAAAGTGGAAAATAATATTACCTTAGATCAAGTTATTCATTTGGTTATTTTGAGGATAAAATTAAAGTATATCTCAGAACACTCTTCAGCTAAAAGAAGACTCAAAAATAGGGACATCAGTTTTATTACAGAAGATTTTGATAAAACAAAGCTGGTATCAGGCATGTCTCCTCAATTCTCTTCTACAGAAGATCTGTATCACTAATAACTGTATACCCAGTACAGAGAAGGAAGTTTTAAGAAATCAGTTCCTCATTTATATAAATGAAACTAACATTTTAGAGGTTAGGTTAGATGGTTACTAAGACTTGCTAGCAATTAGAAAAATATAGCTCACTTTTACCCTAAACACCATCAATTTCGGCTTTCCTGGTACTGTAAGTTAACCAGTTTCTTTTTGATGCTAACTTTGAACAAATATCACTCTTCTCTCTCAAACTTCACTGAAACTTGTAAAATACAGCTTTTCCTCTTTCTTTTCTCCAGTGAAGCCCTCAGGAAGAAGATTAAAAACCCCACCTTTATGGGTCATAGACCAGGTAGTTTATGTGCGACAATTTTGGTATTTTGTATAATATAAAAACACAAATTCTAGAGTTACGATGTTTTAAATTTACTTTATAGAAATTTCACAAATTCAAGGTACTGCAAAAATCTTAACGATTCAGTTGTATAAATAGTAAAATTTCACTTTACAAATTTTTCAAAACCTCAAAATTTCAAATTTTTGAATCAAGATCTTTTTTCCATAAATTATGGTGATAGAACTTAAGCCTACAGATAATGGTCAAGTCACAAAGTAATGAAGCCACACTGATGTCTGGATTTGGGCTTTTGGATGCTGATATACTAGCACTTTCACAAAAAAAAAAAAGGCACATTTTATAAACGTACAGTCATTAAAATGTATCCTAGAAATAAGAAAAGAGAGATTACTGGCACAGAAAAGAGACTTTAAAGAGATGCTAGTGCTATCGTGGTTCATGAACGCTTCTGTTTGCAAAC
>RJWT010052762.1:0-10515 GCA_004365215.1 Cuniculus paca | reverse complement strand
CTATAATACCAGCACTCAAGAGGCTGAGGTAGGAGAATCTTGGTGAGTTTGAGGTCAGCCTGGGCTACAAAGTGAGTTTAAGGCCAGTCTGAATTCCATAGGGAGACCTTGTCTCCAAAAGACCAAAACATAAATAAATAAATAGAAATATAATGGTTCAAGGGTTCACTACTCTTTTCTCCTTCTGGGGAGGTTACTAGAGAATATATTTTTTAAAAACACATTTTTAAAAGGAGAGTACGTAAAAAAACCACAGATGTACTGTTGAAAATTTACAAAGAGGTTCTATCTGTGTATTGGGTCTAGAAAGCAGTACTCAATATTAGAACTGAGTTCAATGTGAGGGATAACCCAGTATTGAGAAAAATAACAAATGAAGCTATAGATTATCTGATGTCTAAAGAATACTTGAAGGAAATCACTACTAGGCATTTGACAATTCTATTGGAGTATTTTGCACGAGTTTTTGCTGGTCACATATGAAACTATATGGACAACAAAAAGCAATTATGAACTCCAAGACAAACTAAAAGTAACAGACTACTGAAATAATAGTTTTTTCTTTGACTCAATCATAAACAGTAGTTATATAATCACAATGCTAACAGTAACCATTGATTTACCCAAAACTGATTAAAATGCATTTTGAAACAGTGAATAATGAAGGTAAAGAAAACCTCTACAAATACATGAAATCAATGATTCATATTCAAATTAAATAGCAATATGTAAAGAAAATATGGTATTTATACAAAATAAACATGAATATTTGTACACATTTCTAGGAAATGGATGCAACTTGAGACCATAATGTTAAGTGATTAACTCAGACATACAAGCTTAAATATCGCATGGTTTCTCTGATATGCAAATCTCAATATATTTATAAAGTACAAAACAAAAGACGGATAATAGGAAAAAAGAGAGAGAAGGAAAATGGTATTGAAATCCAGTGTGGAAAATGTATCCAGAAGTGAACCTTGACTTAGTACGATTGTCTTACATGTTTTATATGTATTTTGGCCTTGTTGTATGGTTTTCAATCTGTATATATGATAATTAAACTTATAAAATCTTATAAGATAAATGAATCTGATGCTGCAACAATAAAAGTGGGTGGAGGGAAAGGGATAAAAACAATTGAAATGTGTTATGTATGTGTACTGATTTGCTAGAGTAAGTGCAATCATAATGTACTGCAAATGTGTACTAATAAAAGTAAAAAAAGTATAAAAACATAAAAGTAAAACATAGTAGCAAAAATAAGCATTAACATATATAAATAAATGGTTTGATTCATAGCTAAAAGTAAATAATATTAGAGCTGTTCGGGACAAGATACAGAAAATAATTAATGCAAGTCCTTCAATTCAATTTGATAGTTTAAAATTATGTATTCATAGCACTTTAATTTTTAAAAACTTAACATTAAAAAAGATACTTGGATGTCCTAAGAAGTGAGAATATTTGCAGTGGAACAAAAGATGTAATCAAAAACACAATTGAAAGAAGACATTTTATGCTTTAAACTGTAGAGAACAAGGCAAAATTATTTAACTGAAGTTCACCACTTTTAAGAAGATTATGGTAATTTTTTAATTAAAGTACTTTTTAATATGTCTCAGTCTCTAGGTCAAAACAAAAAATAAGCCTTTACAGACCTTCACAGGTAAGGACTATAGTTTGATCATTTAACATTGAAACAAATCTTTATTATTTGTGAAAGTAAACAAAGTACATTTTCAGTCAGATTTTCAAATGTTCAGAGGTAAAGCATAAACAGTGCAGCATGTGAAAAGAAACTACTTGAATCTTTCACATAATCTTGAGATAACTCGGCATTAATGCAAACAGAGTAAATTAGCAATGATAGGTAACAGTAAAGCATTTCTTCTGCTTCACTGTAGTACAATTAATCAGCAGAAAAGAAATTGATTATAAAATTTAAGGAGGAAGTTGCTTCCTATAAACAAGTCTTATCAAAAGGGAATTAAAACTGAAAGAAAAAGAAGATATGTCTATGGCCTTTTCCTGAGACATCAAGATGAAATTTAAAAGCACATAATGTCATTATGACATTTCAGTAATGGGAAAAGTCCTGTGTTTAGGACAAGAAATCCCAGGGAAACACTCTCTGAATTCCAAATAAAATTGATTTTCAATTTCTTTTAAGCAAAATAAAAAAGAAAAGAAGCTGTTAGATGTTGAAAAGTTTTTTCTTTTCTCTCTCTTTTTAAAAATATGAATTGATTTTATTAACAAAGAGGATGTGCATTAAAAAGCAAAATTACACTAATTTAAACAAGAATATACTGTACAAAACTGAGATTTCATTCAACTATAAAGTATTATTCACCAAAAGAGACCTAGAATAGCAAAAACAATTCTGAGCAATAAAGGCAAGGCAAAGAGCATTACAATTCTTGACTTGAAATTATACTACAAAGATGCTGTGATAAATATAACATGGCACTGGCAGAAGCACAGACCTGAGGATCAGTGGAACAAACTAGAAGATATAGAATCAACTCCAAACACTCAGTCAATTTAACTTCAACAAAAGGGCTGAACAGTGTCTCTGGAAGAAAGCCTCTTTAATAAATGATACCAAAAGACTAAAACTAGACCCATATCTCTCACCATGCACTAAGCTAAAATCAAAATGAATCAAAGGTTTAAATATTAAAAAAGAAACAATCTGCTGGAAAATACAAGAGGTAGAATTCTTAAAGACATAGATGTAGGCAATGACTTTACAAACAAAATCCTAATTGCACAGGAAATATTGCAAAGAATTAACAAATGGGATCTTGTCTTATTAAAGAGCTTTCACATAACAAAAGAAACCACCAACAGAGTGAAGAGACAGTCCACAGTGTGAGATAAAATTTTGCCAGCTGTCCCTTAAAGTTTTGATATCTGGAATATATAAAAAACTGGAAAAAAAATCAGATCTTCCCCCAATTTAAAGACCCAATACAAAAATGGGCATCTGAAATGAAGAGACACTTCTCAGATAAAGAAGTATGAATTGAAAATAAATAAATGAAAAAATGTCCAATATCACTGGTCATTAGAGAGATACAAATTAAAACAATGCTTGAGATGCCATCTCACTCCAGAAAGAATGGTTATTATCAAGAAATCAACCAATAACAAATGCTGGGCTGTGGGGAAGAAGGAACCCTTCTCCACTGTTGGTAGGACTGTAGGCTGGTACCTCAAAAATGTAAAGCTAGAAGTTCCATTTGACCCAGCTGTTACTCTTCTTGGTAATTTCCCAAAAGCATAAAAAGCATTAAAAGCATAGCACAACAGCAATATATGACATTCATGTTTATTGCACTACAATTTATAATAGCTAAATCTTGGAAACAGCCCAATTGCCCATCAATGGATAAATGGATAAAGAAGATATTGGGTTTTTTTATATACAATGGAGTATTACTATGCTATAAATAAGGATAAACTGGAGACATTTCTTGGTAAATGGATGCACTTTAAAACCATACTCTTCAGTAAAATAAACCAGATACACATGTTTAAATATTGCATTATCTGTTGCATGAAACAGAAAGTGTAAATATGGATCAAAATGTATAATAGTTATTGGGAAATGCAAATAAAATGTTCAAATGAGAATAGGAAAGAGGAGGGAGAAAAAAGGAAAGGAAAAGAAGAAAGAAAAGAGAAGAAAAAAGGAAACAAACTTTTGTAAATAAGGAGGAGTTGATGGGAGGGTAGGGTATTGGAAAAAAGAAAAGTCAAAATATCTTATTTATAGGTACATATTCCCTATGATTAATATGATAACTATATTCAAATGTACTAATAAAATTAACAATGAAAAACAAACCAAAAAAGACCTCCAAAATTAAAAATGCTAAATTTTAAAATTATGGTTATGTATGAATTATCACTAATTATGAATGCCCACAATGGTGATAGAGCATGTTTTCTGAAAACTTTGTTTCATGGAAATGACAGTCATTTAACATGTAAACATAAAACATCAATAAATTTTAAAGTTCATTTAATACTATTAACTTTTTTCTGTTCGGTTAGGATGAAAATTATTTTCAAAGGTGGCAATTTTGGTTCTACATTTACATCCATCATCAGTGGTTCAGAAACTATGACAAAGCATTATGTCCTTTCCAGAGTTGTCCAAGAGGTGAACTTGAAAACATGCAAAGTTTCCAAAGTTTATTTTTCTTAAGAGGTTGATCAGTCATCCAAATTATTCTTTTTACTTAACATAAGAGGATGGATAAATCAAATCGTCCTACTGTGAAATTCGGATTCTTTAGTGAAGATTGTATCTTTCTCATAATGTGGATATGATAATAAATAAAATGTACCTGATGTCAAATATTAGGTAGGAAAACTTTATCTATTATTTAACCCTTACAATAATTTATGAGGTTATCATCCCCAATGAATTTTCAGATGAAGAAACTGAGGTTTAGGATGATTAAGAAAGTCATTGCAAATGGTACAGGGGGTCAGAGGTGAAGTTGACCCATGAAACGAGGCCCTGATTCTAGATCCTATTCTATTTCTTCATGTCAGAGGACATACATTTGAATATGAACTGGTACATAATGCATTTTTTGTGAGGGGAATCAAAGATAAATTGTTCTGATGGAACAGTTTCTAATAGTAGAATGGTGGCCACTCTCTTAGCTTTCTTCTCAAATTCATCCCAACATACAATGGTAATCTCTGTCTTCATTATCTAGCTTCAGTGTTCTGATAAACTGGAGTCTAGATCTCTTGAAATTAGCATATTCATGTCAACTTAAATATATTTAGATTTTAAAATATTGCTGGTGGAATGACTGAATCCATGACCTGAAAATCAAAGTCTTCCTAGAGTGAATGTAATTCTGTTGAGAAACAGAAAGAAGAGACTAGACTTTTATCCAAACTCTTTCCCAGGTCTAAGTATTTATATGATTTTTTTATAGGACTCTCTCTCTCTCTCTCTCTCTTTCTCTCTTAAGGTTTCCTTTATAAAGACAGAAGCCATAGCAGTTGCCAGGAAAATATCTTGCATTTTTTGTTATGCAAGTGGTTGACGTTTCAGTTGTGCTGAAATACAATAGCAATTCATGTGTTGGAAAGCTCCGTCTGTCAAAATCTGTTAGATACTGAATCAACAGCAACCTGCTTACATTGTCACAGCAAATTTCTTAGCTATTTGCAAACTGCTTGGGAGTATGAAGTGGAAAAGCCTAAACAACTTGTAGAATTTTTAAAAAAAACTGTTCCATTATATTGGAAATATAGTTGGCTTTTATTTCCAATCATGGTTTCTTTAAAATTAAATCCCGTAAATATATTAAATTGAAGATCTATAGACTCCAAGTTATCAGAAAATTGAAACTAGGATAGGAAGCCATAAACCACCACTGTAGGGTGTGCTGAATTTGAGAAGAAAGTAAATATAGTGGCCATCATTCTGCTATTTAGAATCTCTGTTCACTCAGAACAATTTATTTTTGATTCACCTCATAAGAAAGCATTATGTACCAGTTTATATTCAAAAAGATTTCCTCTTACACACTTCCTATCCAAACAGCTTTGCCAAAAAAAGGGGAGGCTGCTTTCCCCCCTCTCCCTCATACCCAGTACAGTTACTTTGCTTCTGGGATTTCCTAAGTGTTAAAATCTGGGAAGAAAGCAAATAAACTGATTGAAGCAAAGAATACTGTATCTTTCTGGGCAATCAATTTTTGCTTCCAGTGTGGATCCTTGCTTTTCAAAGTCATTAAAGAGCTTGACACCTCAATGTCTCTTTGTTTAAAGGTGGAATATTTGTGTGTTCTCTAATTTACATAGGAGCAGGAAAGAAAATATCTGTGTGGTACAATCCCTTTAAGAGGAAAAGAGTAATTTTTCCAAATCAAAATGACAAAAGAGTTAACTAGGATTCATTTCAATTCAATACTCACAGGTTAAATTTAAATTATAAAGAAAATTTGTATTGAAACTATTAATAATTAAATGTCAGGTGTCAATCAAGTCATTATGTGGCTTTTGTTCATGTATATCTGAATGCACACAGGAACTGTGTGTGCGTGTGTGTGTGTGTGTGTGTTTTAAATCAGATGGCACTAAAAAATTATCTAGAAGGATCCACATGATAGCACCTACATTGTCATTCTTTTGTATCTAGGTGTTGTTTGAAAACTTACCAATCTACCTTTTGCAGTAACCTGACCCTGTACACCAGAACTTGATACAGTGCCTTTGCTTAACTGTGCCTCTAGGTGTATGTTGTGTGGTTAGTTTCTAGTCTAGATTGTTAAACAAACAAATCATGTTAATGATATGCAACTCCAGTTTTAAAGTGATGAAAGAAAGGGCAAAGGCTGGGTTTTATGTTCATCCTGTATCCTCTTCTAACATCTACTATAATGCCTGGTATTCAGCAAATGTTTCTTGAAAAGAAATTAAATACGAAGCAAGGTAGATTGTGAGCATGGATGAGAGGGGTAGTAGTTGTTGCAATCGTGCAGATTGGACCCAGAATCTCTACTAGGAAAACTGGTTTTATATTCATTCAATTTCTGTTCACAAAATTGCAGATCCACTGATAGACAACTTAGTCACAGAATGCAACCAGAAAGTGATCTTTTGTGCTTGCCTTCCATTAGGCTGAAACCAAAAACCACTGAGACTTTCCTGACAGATCCTGATCACAGAGATTTCAGAACAAAAGAATTGTGGCACCGTGTCTTCCTGTGAGGCCCAAATCCCTGATATTTATCAAAGCTGCACTTTCAAAATCTCTTCTATCCCTGCCGCCATTGCCTCCTTTTAGTGCTAAGCACACTATCATACATCCAAAAAATGAAAAATAAAACCTGAAAAAGAGTCCAGGACTGCTAATCTATATAAAAGTCCTAAACAAAGCAAAAACAGTTAATACCATGTCTTATTAAATGGAAACCGCCCTTACCGGAGTGATAAAAGGTGATAAGATCCGTAGGACCAAATCCATTTTATACACCACTATTCAAACTAATCCTCCCTGTGGTTCAGTGAACAAAGAATTCACCATGGGGAAAATAGAGGTCCTGTTTTTTCTTCCCTAACTCTCCTGTTCTTGCTGGTCAAAGCAAAAGTTATTAATCTAATACGCTCCATTCGTATTCAAAGCCACAGCATCTTAAAGCAATTGGTGGTCTGGCCAACTAGTTATTAAAGAACATATAGTCTTCCTAGCTTTACAATCTTCTTGCATAGAAAGAGTAACCACAGAAAAAGTATCAGCACAAGGCAGGCTATTTTAACTTTGTGCTTAGTTGTGACTGCTACTGACAGTCTTTGTTAGCATTTTACTACGTTTAAATGTGAATATTCTCACCTATGAAGGTATTCTGATTAGCATTATCTTAATTTGGTAGACTCTAAAACATTTCAAAATGATTAACAATAAACTAGTCTATAACAATAAACAATAAGAAGTCAAAATGTTCCCTAATGTTGAAGTATTAACATGTACAAAAGAATACAATTATAATATTGTGAGTTACTACACAAGAAAATGTCGAGAGTTTCTCTGAACTGTACATTTTATTTATTTGCTTATTTATTCATCTATGTCTTTTTGAGGCAGTTTTTCACTGTGCAGTTCAGGCTGGCCTTGAACTCACTTTGTAACCCTGTCTGGCCTCAAACTTGCAGCGATTTTCCTGCTTCAACCTCCTGAGTTCTGGGATTACAGGTGTGCACCATCGTACCCAGCTAACTGTACATGTTACAGTGAAACTAACTCATCATGTCAGCTTTTCTAACATTTGCTTCAAATTCTTTGATAACAGTCCATTTACATTTTACTATTCAACTACCTGATTCCTTCAATTAAATATTAAAAAACAGAAATCGACCTTTTCATAATTAGCAAACATTACGATGTCCTAAAGGTAGTATCATGGGGACAGGTAGCCATATATAAAAAATAGGTAGAGATCAGGTGTGTTAAAGGGACTTGGTATCTTTGTTTTCATTGCTTTGTTAGAGGTAATTTACTATCAACTTAGTTTTATGGTGGTGTGTAAAATTCAAGTATGAGTTCTTAACTGAAAAATAAAAGAAGACATGTAGATATAGAGACAATAAAAACAAATTAAATTGCACCCATTATTTAATGAAAGATGACATGAAAGAGACCTTTTTGGATACTTTTAATGAAAGTGGTTGAGGATAAGTGTTTATTTACTCAAGAACTTTAAAAACTTAATTAAAGTAGATCAGAGCCAGATCAGACTCAAATGTATTTAAAAGAGATGGAAGAACTAATTGTAGTCTACCATTTAAGAATAAGGTCATAAAGAATTTAAAATGTAATAATGACATTATTTAAAAGAATAATATCAAAAAAGTAGTTCCAAAAGTAATTTAATGAATTTTGTAATTGATAGGATTACTGCAAAAAAAAAAAAGATTATATGGAAAAATTTGTGTAAAGTGTCAGGAGAGAAAAATGGTGATGCCATTACAGAGAATATGAGAGCCCATCACTCAAATGACAAATGTCTAACTTGTAAGTAGATGTTGCAGAATCATGAAAGCCAATATTAAAGGATAAAGAAAGAAATGTAAGATCATGATACAGTTGAGGCCAACAGCAAATGCAGGTTGCTCCAGAAGATGAGCCAAATCATCAACAGGTATGTGGCTGCATGCTAAGATACGGAGTAAGAGGAGAAGCAATAAGAAAATGTGGGAGTGCAATGTGCAATGAGAAAGGAGGGGGAATCACTTAGTATTTACCACAGCAACAGATATAATACAAGATATACAAATTATATATTATAATATAGTATTATATAGATTTTATAAGACTGGCTCACAACGGCCACTCACAGAGGCAGATGGTCTGTTAGCGCACTGGAGACTGAAGGATCCAGTTGAAGGTCTGGAGCTCACTGCAGTGTCCCATGCAAGTCTGTATCGGGAGGCCGGTGGGTGTATGATTAGAAGGCTGAAGGGTCTATGCCAGAAGGCTGAAGGATCTGTGCTGTGCTGAAAGCTGAAGAATATGTACAAGCCAAGAGATGGTATCCAAGGTGAAGGTGAAGACCAGAGCTTCTCTGAAGAAACAGAAGCAGATCTGTCCTTCTTTATTTCCCTTTTATACCATCCAGGCTATGATGTGCTCTAGTAAGGGTCTTCCATGCTCTAGGGTGTGGAATCGCTGAGTCAGTTTAGTTGAGCTTGTCTGACTCGAGTTGACATAATTAACCTAATTTATCACAATTAATCACAACACAATCAACACAATCAGAGAGAGAGAAGAAAAATAAAGTGCACCTGTACTGAAAGACATTATGGCTCAGTAGGGTAGGGAGAGCCTCCCCTTTGGGGGACTAAAAGAGAGAATCCCGGGATATACAAGAACACAGACTGCGCTACTAGACACGTATGTAGTCTGAATAGATGAAAACCTGTTCTACATAATAGGGAGATCTCAACATTTTCCAGTAGATTTAGAAAGTACTGTGATGGGACTCATCTTTAGCAAAATCCTATTATCTTGGCAGGTTGAATGGGACATCAAAACCTCTACATTTTTGGAATCTCTATGATGCACCAGTCAGTTCTCTTCACTGATGAAGAAGAAACCTCCCCTGTAAGTCAAGTCCCAAGAAAGCAGTGACTGACACAGAGAACAGCTAAGAACTCTGGGCAGCAGGAAATGTACTTCTCTGAGCAGCGGTGAATGCCAGCTGCTGGGCAGCAGTAAGTACACTCAGCAGGAAATAACAGCCACTGTCACATACAGGGAGGCTATTGCAGCTCCCAATTTAAAATACAGTGGTCTGAACTCTGTGATAGAGAAAGAGGCCACATGTATGTGAATTCACTGAATTGTATTGAGAAAATACCAGCAATGCCACAGCTGGACTGGCAGGAAGCTTGGTACCTCCTGCTTTCTATCTTGGTGCTCCATATATGTGGCCATAGATTTAACATTTGTCAGCTGTCACACTGAGCACACTGACTTGGGAACACTGGGATCTATGGTCAACAATCCAGACAGATCTCCATGTTTGGCAAGCAAGAGGCTTGATAAGTAATTTCAACCCTTGCTATAATCCCATCTTTGGGTATAAAAAACACTGATATCTAATCCTGACACAGGCAACTTTACCTTACTTTCACTTGTTGGCAAAGAAGGGCTGAGTTCAGCCTACAGACTGGCATAAACTCTTATTTAATGAAAAATGATATTATGAAAGAGACTTTTTTGGACACTTTTAATGAAAGTCTTTGTTGAAAAGTGTTTATTTATTGGAGAACTTTAAAAACTTAATTAAAGTTGACTGGAGCCAGATCTGGCTCCAAATAGTGCTAGAGAAACTGGATATCAATATGCAGAAGATTGAAATTAGATCCCTAACTCTCATTCTGTATAAAAATGAATTCAAAATTGTCAAAGACTTGAAAATAAGAATGTAACACTGAAACTTCTAGAAGAAATCATAAGTGAAACAACTGAAG
>RJWT010052761.1:0-10515 GCA_004365215.1 Cuniculus paca | reverse complement strand
AATTCCCTGGAAAATAAACACAGAACATCCAGAATGCTAATTTGAAGGATAATGTAGCCTAGAAAACAATCATTCAGTTACAGCAAGGACCCCAAAGGACAGATCGGCATTTCTGAAAGGTCTGCTGAGACTCTTATTCACCCATGTGCAGTTTCTGTGTGTCAAGGCACCCCCAACCCTAGCTGCATCTGCAGAGAGGGCCTCTCCCCACCTCCCCAAGTACTCTAGGAGACTAAGCTGGCCCCTGTTTTCCATAAGACTCCCAGTCATGAGATGTTTATGACAAATAAAATGAAGGTGGAAAAACAAATGAGATATTTTGAATATAAAAGTGTAAGACTTGAAATACCAAGAAAAAGGAAGAAGGAAAAAAGGGGCCCCAAGATGTTATCAAAGGAAAGTTATCCAAGTAGAGAGAAAGAAAACTACAGCAATAGCATCACAATGAAACCCAGAAAAACACCCCAAAAAGGGTTGGAGGAAGGGGGAGGAGCTAGCTCCTGAGGGAAATCTTGAGAGCTATACAGAAAACTGAATCCTGCACATCAGCTCAGTTGTATAGCTGGAGTTAGGAGGTTAGAATCCACTTTGCCAATATCTGCCACCCCGAATTTCTCATGGAGTGGCCAGCACCATGGAGAAAGCAAGGTCTGGGGACACATGTGACCCAGACATGTGCCCAGAATAGTTCAACACATGTGAGTAGTTTTAAATATGCATTCTACTACCACAAATTATGACCACATCAGTGAAAAGTGGTCTATATTTTCTTACCAAAATAATCATTAACCAAAAAATACAAAAGGAATAATTTTGTAAGTCTTTTTGCTCATTCATCAACACACTAGGCAATATTTGAGGAGCAGATCAGTCAGAATGACACTCCAGCTTCTAAAACTCATTCTCTTATGGAAGTTGGATGAAGGTAGCTTTATCCAGGTCATTTATAAAACACAGGATGTTGACTCCACCAGAACAGGAGGGGCCCTGGCCCATAGCCTCACAGGGATGTTTCCTCTGCCCTAAGGTGGGGTCAGCACCTCTGCAGAGCAGGCAAGCCCAGGACAACACCCAAGTCCAATCCCTAGGGCAGCTGTGTTCCCCAGGAAAACCAAACCTGGAGTGCTATCCAAATCCTTGCCTAAGAGGGCTGTGGCCCTCTACCCTATGCATGCACCCCATGCTCCAGCCAACTCTATTAAAGAATATTCTTCCCTAGAGGCATCTCACCTAGAGAGTCAGGAGTCAGAGTCCACCTGGGATTTCCAGATTCTGAAAAATCTGACTTTCGTTCACAAGTCTACGTGGGTCATAACTTTTGTTCACAAGCGAGTGCTTCTGTCTCCATCCTTCCAATCCTAGGCTCTTTGCCCCAAACTGAACCCCAAACTGCTGACTGTCATTAATTCTCATTTGCAGATATCGGAACACTTGCCACCAGGGTGCAGCTGGCCTCAGGGCAAACAGGACAAAGGGCAGCACCCCATCAATAATCCTCCACAGGGAAGACAGAGTAGCCTAGCCACAGCTAATTAGGTGGGATTGGGTAATTAAATTCACAGGCTTTGATCTTTCCTTCAGATATTTCCAAATGGCCTATATCACTCCACTTCAGACAGCATGACACTTCTCCACAATGAGGATTGCCTCACTGGGTGACCTTGTTCTCCCCACCGCCAAGATACCCTAACTCCCTAACTACATATAAGCCAGTGTCCCTGAGGGAGGCAGGTGTGAAGCCACAGCCCAACCTGCCCAGCCAGGCAACTGCCCCTCACCCCAGTTCCATCCACTAGGTTTCCCCAGACAATTCCATTATGGTGCCAGAGAGAGCAGGTTTCCTGGTGTGCCAGAGACAGCTGAGTTACCAGGCCTCACAGTGGCAGCCCTGGACTGAGTCATCAGCCCCAGTCAGGAGACATCCTTCAAAGACACCTGTCCCTGGAGAGGACAAGCCTTGCCGGGAAAGCCCAGCAGAGTGAATTCTATAGTGCAATGTGACCCCTGTGGAAACTCTTCCCCAAATTGCTTTATAGTTACATTAAAATGAATAATAGACAAAGGTGCTGAGAAGATGCAGGAAATGGCTGAACAATGTGCTTGCCAGTCTTTCTGGATTTTGAAAATCTGATGGACCATGAAAGAGAACTTAGAGGAAAGCTCACTTGAAACATTTCCATCACCCAGGCACAAACTGCCACATTACCGCCAAAAGAAGTCACCCCCATACCAATGACGCACAGAGACACAGCACTGTTGTCCTCTAAAAGGTCTTGTTTCCACAGCCTTCCCACCCACCCTACACTCCAGAGACTACTCCATGCAGAGGTCTTAGGAGCAGAGTGTGCCGAATATAGCGGTATCTCTCTTTCTGAGGAGTAAAAGTTATACAAATTTGCTCCAGATATAAGCAGCTGATTCATTATTAGCTTCTGTGCAAGAAGCAGCCTAGTGCGAGTACTTTGTATAATACTGAAGAGTATCATGGAGTCTGGAAAGAGTTTTGTCTCTTTCCTCCCAACCTACAGTCACACTGACAGGTCAAACACCTCCACACACACCAGCACCACCACCATCTCTGTGCTGCCTAATAGTGTAGCCTCCAGGAAACAGACTCAGATTTACTGGTCAGCAAATCATTCTATCAACTCATGGAAAATAGGGCCTCCAGCACCAACACCAGGTCTACAATATTTAGAATGCCAACAAGTACTTAGGAGGAAGTAACTATAAATCTACTGAGTGAAATGAGAGTTCGCCTCTACCCTGCTTCTGCAGATTTCCAAAACCAAACGGTAATCTGGGTTCCTGAACATCTCTATTGATACATCTGTGCATGCAGCACTCAGGGCCATCCAATAAGCACAACCTTTGAACACAAAACAATAGAAAGTGAGAAGGCTGTTTCATTACTTTTCCGTCTTTGGCTCAGATGTAGCAAGGCTATTCTGGGCTGACACTTACAGGAAGCAGCAAAAGCCTCAGGAGAGATGGACCTGCTGCAAGATTTCCAGTTCGTTTTAACAGGCTATGGGAAGTGTTTTAGACAGGTTTGTGCTGAAAACCAAGCATGTGGGTGCTTATCTTCAACCGAACTCAAATCCTTGGAATTTTACACCTCACTCTTGAAAACCTCCCTGCATGTTCCAACTTGTAGCTCTCCAGGACACTGTCTCCCTGCAGCAAAAGTCACCTTTGCATACACCTGTTCCACCCAGGGTTGTTGGAAAACCACTGGCAACCATGTGGTGCTTTCTCTGATTGGGTCTGTAATTCTCCGATTTCTTCTATATGGTCTGTGCAACCACGAAGCTTTCAAAGAGAGCCCACTGGAATGCTTCATAGTTGGGTGATCATAGGAGAGCTTTATAAGAAATCCACTTGGAGTGGCTCAGAACAGGTATCAGCTAGAAGGACAATTAGAGTGCATGTTCTGCCAGGAAATTCTGCCAGTTTTTACCTGTTAAAGCGATTGGGAAATAAACCTGTACTTGAAGAATGTACTTGTACATGCACGCATGGTGTGGGAGGGTGAGCAGGTGTTTGCGAACCACGGTTATAGTCTTAACAATGCTCTCTGTCTCTAATTTAAGAAGAATGCTTGATGCCTAAATATTCCTGCAACAGAGGGGAAAAGTGTCCCATAGGGCCCAGCTCCCTGATTGGGCGATCAAGAAGAAAGTACTGGCTGTTGAACGTTCATTTCCACAAGGAACCTGTCTTAGGAGATCTTAAAAACTACCAGCTTGGGATTCTTCTGCCTCACTCTTTCCTGTCAGCAGTAGGAAAGTAACTGACTCTGGTAACCAAGGCCCAGAGGACACATCATCGGTCACTGGGGATTTGCCCAGCAGCAGCATTTTCTCCTGTGTTTTTCTGAAAGGACCCCAAGGGAACAAAGAGACAATAAAGTAATTCACTGAGTAATCCTGCTGAGAAATGAAACCCATTTGAAGCCAAATCTAATTGCACAGAGACACCGAATTAGTGCCTAGGTGATAATAGATAAGGAATGCTTTCATTATTCCACAATGTATGAGTGAGGCTCTTTTCAAGAGCAGGCAAAGCACCCTGATGATGTGCGTGTAAATAGGAAGTTGCATCAGTGTATTCCATAGGCTAATTTAAAATTCAAATAAAACACAGGGAAAGCATATTTTCATGACAAAGAAAGAATGATTTGAGGTGTCTTCTTCATTGCTCTTGCTACTTGTTCTTGTCCGGGTGATAAGCTGTGCAGTGTGGGAAAGACAGGGGGCTCTCTTGTCTTCTCTGTCACACAGAAACAGCTGCTTTCAAGAGAAATGCGGACTCAGGTACTACAGACTCAAAATGCATTTTACACAAGCTAAAGTCCAAGTGAATCCCACAGTTTTTCTCTAAGATGCCTCTTTGACAGTTACAGCCAGCACAGCCACTGTACTTGGGAAGTGGTGGCCTGTCTACTCTGGCATGCGGTCTGTGGTCCGGCCCATTGTGTTCAATGTTGGTTTCCTCCTAGTGTTTATGCCATGAAGCTACCGCACCGAACAGTGTCAACTGGTCACCATCCTTCCTCCCTCTGCCAAAAGACTTTTTTATAGCACACTTTTAATCATTAGACATAGGTCAGTGAACTCTTTGTCCTAGCATGGGCTCTCGGAGACGCCAGTCCTACTTCTTCCTCCACTAAAAATGCAAAGGAAATGGTGAACAATGTTGAAACTGAGCCAGCTGAGGAAGTATCTCCTTTAGCCTGGCCAGTGAACAATTCATAGGAGCAAGTAGCAGTAGAAAGGAAGGAAGACCCAGACCTTCAGGCAGATCAAACCCACAGAGCACCTGTGAAAGAATGGATGCCAAATGCGGATGAGCACAGGTGCAAGGATGAATTCATAGAAATAAATATCCTATCTACTTAACCCACTTCCACCTGCTTTGCAAATTTACTGCGCTACCTGTTAGCCAGAAAACTGTGTAGCAGATGCTCTCATTTATTGATCGATCATTCCCAGCATCTTTTGCATCAATAAAAATGGCATGTATAGCCAAAATAGACCCTGTTGTTGAGAAATCGAAATCTGAACACCAAGACCTGGGTTTAGCAGTGGACAGACACACTGTTTCCTAGAGCCTCAGATGCAAACAGACTCATTTGTAAAACCTCATTAAGGGTCTCAAATGGTTTCAGCATTGTTAAAAGGCATGCGCACTGTATCTTAACCTAACTTTTTGGAAGTTAGGTTAAGATACAGTTCTCTTGAATTTTGGAAAAGCGCTATCTGCCATTTGGCAGCCGTAGCACTGGAAGAAGCAGTTGCCAGAACAGAATACAAAGAAAGTCAGTTTTCTCTGTTTCATATTGTCATTATCCTCAGATCCATGTTACTGTAAGTGTGCAGAACCCCCCTTCCCAAGTGAGGAAAGTGTTCATTCAAAGACACCAGAATGGCTGGCTTGCATTCAGGTGAGTACTATAAACAAACTTGTGACCCAGTGCGAAGTGAAAACCAGTCTCTAAACCCACGTGTTTCACAAGAGCCTTCACATGTTTTCATCTTGGTTTCAGGATGCATTCTAAATCAAAAGCCTTTTGGGTTTGTGTGCTAGTGAGCATCTTGCAAATGCTCTTGCTGTTTAGTTGGTTTTGAATGACTTTACAGTTTTCCGTCTTGGGGGTAGGTGGATTATTCATTACAGGCCAGACTGCTGCTCAGTGGTCACCATGTGCCTCCTGACCTTATGGCCCTTGCTGGCTGGCTACTGACATTTACTACAGTCCTTGCAGTAACCTTGGTTATTTGCAGGACTTTCCTCCTTTAACCTTCACAATCCTTTTTGAGGCAGATGACTTTACCACCTCAGCTTTACAGATGGAGAAACAGAGACGCACAGCAGTGTAGTCACTGAGAAGCAAAACACAGCAAGAAGCAGCCAACCAGGCACCTCATCCCTGTGTCTCTGCTCAAACTAAGTCCAAGCACAAATCCACTGGTGGGGCCTGGGGAACCCTGGCACACATAATAGCCACAGCTCCTGTGCTCCTGGATCCTACAAGAGAAAATAGAGATTAAACAAATGATGTACTAAATAATTACAGGAGAAATAGAAAGTACAGATTGCTATGGAAACACAAAACAGTGGAACTTTGTGAACTGTCTGGTTTCCTTATATAGAGACACACACCCTCAGAGAGAGAAAGAAAAACAGACATCAGAAGTATTTTCTTCTCCTCTGGACCTTAATCCTTGCCTAGAACAGGTTACATTTTTCATAATGAGACAACGAAATATCTATGATTTCTAAACCTGAATCTATTCTCATCTAAAACCTAAGATCACTAGCACACACAGTTCCATTTTTTTCAATATCTGCAAAGTGACATCATTTATATTTTTTCCAAAACAGTATACATTTATCTAAGTTAAAAATAAACATTTTCCCAAGATTCAGAAAATAAACTGAAAATGAATAAATGTTGCTTTCTGTGTCACATGGACATTTTTCTTTTATTAGAACTTATCTTTCAGAGCAATTCACCTATGTGTAAGTGTCATTTGTTGTACAAAACTAGAATGATCCAAGGAGATATTGACAGTGAAACAGGAAAATAAAGCAAGGAAAAGAACTTTGGCTGATTTTCTTTTTTTACAGTAATTTTTAAAAAGGTTTCAGCCGGGCGTGGTGGCTCATGCCTGTAATCCCAACACTCGGGAGGCTGAGACAGGCGGATCATTGTGAGTTCGAGACCAGCCTGGACTACAAAGTGAGCTCAAGGCCAGCCTGAACAGCATAGTGAGACCCTGTCTCAAAAACGGCTGGGGATCTAGCTCAGCGGTCTAAGCGCCTGCCCGGCAAGTGCAAAGTCGTGAGTTCAACCCCCGGTGCCGCAAAAAAAAAAAAAAAAAAAAGGTTTTACAAGGGCATTGAAATTTCTCTTAAGACTAAAATATTTTAATTCATCCATGAACTTCAATTGTCCATTTTTCTTTTTTCTCTCTTTTTTTTTAGTTGCCCATTCTTCTATTATTAACCCTACCACATTTAGCACATATTACTACATGCCAGGCAGCAGACTAGATCTTTGATGGAGTTATGCCTTTAAAAGCAGGTATCCTCTCAATTACTTCACAGAATGCAAAAGTGAATCACTGTGACACTCAGTTTTAGTGAGTGCTTGTTTCTTGTCAAGCATGATCCTACACACCTTATAAACCTTATCTGACATTGTCCATTGATTGGTAGCTCAGCATCTAAATCCCTGGGTTGCTCAGAGAAATGAGTCATACCCTCTGGGAGCTTGCATCCTAGCCTTCAGACAGGCCACTGCACTGGAGGAAAAGGTCCCATTTCAGAAAGCGTTAGTGAGCCTTCCATGCAACCTCAATGGAATCAAGTCTTGTTCCAACACAGGACATCCAACCAGGGCTCAGAGGGTGCCAAAGTCCATCCCTCCCCTGTTCCTGCCCATTTTAAAATGTACTTTTCCAGCTGTGCTGTGGTGCCCTTCTAATATGCTCATTCTTTCCTTAAATAAGTCATGGTCAACTAGAATGTCTGCAAGAAAGAACTCTAAAGAATGTGCATTTTTCCCATTTAGTCCTCACAGCAACCAAATATGGTAAGTACTTCTGCGATGCCCATTTTATATATAATAAACCAAGGCACAGAAAAGTTAAATACTTCACTCATGACCACACAGCTATGTCAGAGTCAAAATATGGGCAATCCGACTCCAAGCACAGTCCAGAGATTCAATACTTTGTCTAAGCATGCTGGACAATAGTCGTTACCTGGATTCATTACCCAATGCTGTTTTTTGTTGTTGTTATTAAGACCAAGGGAACATTGGAGAGACAGAGACTCAGAAAAGAGGAGTAACAAGATCACTGCAGTCAATAACGCTTTAAGGCTTGTGCCCAGAATCCTGGGACATTTCAAATGCTTCCTATCCCAACTGTGGTTCTGAACATCAAGGCCGTGCTGCCCAAGTGGAGCCCTGGACTCCTCCCTAGGCCCTGATCCCAATACACAGAGGGTCAGGTGAGCCCCCGAAGAAGGGGACATGCCTAACCCTGACTTCCAGGAGGTGGGTCTCTCCTGCACCTTCTCCTCCCCACCCCTGCACCTGCAGCCTGGTAAACGAGAGGTTGCTTCTTCTTCTAAAACGTCCCTTGTTGTCCATAAATCTTAGACCCTTAACCTCCCAAGCTCTGCATAAAGGTGCAGTGTTTCTCCTTCACAAACAGCACTCTGTGCCTCCCTTCTGTAGAGGCAAGGGTCACCATGTGCCTGTTGAAAACAGTCTTCCCATTGAGAAATGTTTCCCTCGCTTGCTTTCCCTGTTGTTCTGAATCTTCCTCCCTTGTCCTTTCAAAGTTCCAGTGAAGGTGATGCATTGATAGCAGCTTTGGCCTTCCTAAGTGTTCATAGCACAGGGAAGACCACCAGAGGGATTTACTTCATGGGGGGTGAGGGGGGCTGGGGGAAATTAGGCTCTGGGCCACCTTGGAAAGCAGATACTGCGAATCTCCACAGGCAGGCGGCCTTTAATGACCATACAAACATTTTCAATGGCTTCCTTCTTTAGATGAAAATAAAAGAGGAGTCACACAGATTGTTTTCTTCTTTAGTTCTATAATGCCCCAGTCTGTTTTCCTCCCATCGCCAAAGAAAAAGTTAACCGATTGTTTCAAATGATGTGAAAAAGAGAATGAGGACACAGAAAAGGGAGTTTGGGGAAAATTCTGACTCAGAGGCACTACTGAGTAACCATACTAAAAAATGAAGTTATCTAAAGCATGCAGATTTGGAGATAAGAGTTAACCTAGCAATTCCATGAGGGATTGGCTTCCAAATCTGGTGTCTTTTTGCTCTGGGTACACAGCCTTTTAGATGAATCAAAATATACTAAAAGAATACTTTTCTAAGTCCCTGGGTTTTTCCTTATCAAGTATTTTTATATTGTATCTGCTTTATATAACATGTAGTACACTTGAAAACATATTAGATGTAAAATAATTAGAATTTATACACAAATAAGAATGTGTATACTGAAAGTTTTATTCTTTATTTTTGTCACATAAGAGAAAATTCATATTATTACAGACAGCTAAATTAGGTAGAAATATTGCAGGCGATGAGACAGGGCTAGGCTCTCAAGTCAGTGCAGAAGATGAGAACACATTATAACTGTGGTTGGAGGTGCATCTGTTGAAGGCCAGGCCTCAAGAGAAAGACAGGATGACCAGGCCTACGTGCCTCCCCAAGGATAAGTAATATACTATAATTGGTGTCACCTGGTCCAATAGTCTAGATAGACATCAGTCATTTGAGTGGGGGACCAGGGCACATCCAGATTTGACCCTTCCTAAAAATGTCTTCATTCTTTCCACGTTCACTTGTTGTATGACCTACTTCCCATGGGATCAATATTACCTAAGCAGCTATACTTGTAATCTTATTGGTTGATCAAGTTTCAACCCATGTTGTACCCATCTTGTGATTTTGCTCTATAAAACTTCCTTTGAGAAATGGGCTTGTTGGCAACCCACTTTCTGGTCCCCTCCTGTCTCTCAGGAGCTATCTCTATTAAAGTTTTCCTACTCTTAACATCTGTTGTTCCTTAAAATTCATTGTTCGATTTTGGGGGACACAAACTTGATGTATCTGACATCCACTTTAGGAGTTACATTTATTTCCCCTATATCAATATTAGAAATCTCTATAAGCAATTTAAAGTTATTTCATTAACTGAAACAGAGTGTATTCAAGTAAAAATAATAAAAATGTGTTTTCACCAGACTTCAACATTGTCCCCAATAATATCGAGAGTACTATTAAAGTCTCATATGAAAGGCATCATCACAGTGGCTCTAAAGAACAGGTAAAAGATCTTCTGGAACAACTCTGGCCACCACCCAGTTTACAACACCTCCCCGTCCCTGCAAGAAGTTGCTTCCTCTACCACCCAGTGCAATAGAAAGATACCCCAAATACTCTCAAGGACAAAGCGCAGGACAAACCTCCTGCTAAGTGACCCCAGGGTCATCAAGCCACCTGGCAGAAACCTTGGAGAAAGTAGGTTCTACAGGACTAGTGGGGATAGGACTCTTTCTCCATGGGTGCAGCCCTCGGAGCGGGAAGGCTAATCTCCATGATACCGCATGAAGTGAACGAAGTTCTAATCGCCCTCACTTCATACTCAAAAGACAAAGTCCACCATCATGCTGCATCTCTTTAGTTTTATAGTTAAAATTTTTAAAATAAAAATGCAACTATCACTGTGAGGGGACATAGTTGGGCAGTCTTTGGAGAACCATTATGCTTGTGTGCTAGGGACTGAGTGTGAGGGGCAGCCACGGAGGTACCAGCCTGATGCCTTTCGCTCCCCTCCTTCCTCTTCCTGCTCTCAGACACCCAATTTAAAGAGGAAATTTGAGGAACGCTGTGCAACACGTACAGACAGGTATAGAGGCACTGATGTAGATACAGGTGTAAACGCTGGCCACACCTAAAATTTAGAGATGAACTGGG
>RJWT010052760.1:0-10515 GCA_004365215.1 Cuniculus paca | reverse complement strand
TTTATACAACTATCTTGTGCACAACTGAAATTTCAAGAATCCCTTGCACAAAGACTCAAAAGTTCCAGCATTGCTAAAATGTCCAAGTCCAACTTTCCTCTGAGACTCAAGGTAAGCTCTTGGCTGTGGAAATTAAGAACAAGTTAAATATTTCCAAGATTCAATGAGATAAGATACGCATTCTAATTTTGATAGGAATAGGGAGCTAGAAAAGAATCAGAACAAAACAAGACCAAAACCAAGCAGAGCAAATATTAAATTCTGCAGTTCTCTATTTGGCCTCCAGAGCACAGGGAGGTGAGGCATGCATTACAGAGGATTTGGGTGACCCCATCCCTATGGCCTTGTTGGTTGTAGCCCACACGACTTTTCTCTTGGGCTGACCCTGCTTTCTTTGGTAGAGCCTGTTCCATATTTTTGAACTCTCCAACTTCCTGGGGTTTCCACTGCATTCTTGCTTTCATTTATATAGTTTCAATCACTTCCCTTTTAAGGGACCCTTGCCTGGCCTCTCAAGTTTTCCTTTGAAATATGAATGGAAGTCTCTCTAACTCCAAAACTCTTGTACTGTGCATGCCGGAGAAACCACCATCACACAGACAGTGCCAGTGTTTGCTGTCCATGTAAGCAGTAGTCAGGTCCCAAGCTCATCAAATCAACAACACATCTTAACCATCACACAAGACCAGTCACACAGGGCAGTAGACAAAGGATTCGGGTTCACATAGATGTGGTTTGCTCTCATGCTAAGATACTGTCTTAGCTGTGGCTGTCTTACTTAACCTTCCAAGTCTCAGTTATTTCTGCCCTATGATGGGATTGGTAGTGATGATGATAATGCTTCACAGGGTGAGAATCACAGAGAAGTTAAGAGTAGGAGCTGGGATCCTGACAATCAAGCTCTTTTGTATCAGTATCACAGTCCATTGTAGTTTTGTCCCTGCAGATCCCATCAAATTAATGGCATTTAATGGCCATATTTGTTGTGCTCCTTGCCATCTGACCTGTGCAAGATGACCGTTTCCTGCATTTGTATTCTCTACTAAAATCATTGCTGTACCTATATTGATGTATGTCTCAATTTTCCAAATCCCTGAGAGGCAGATATTGAGTTGTAAGTGTTATACAAAGGTACCAAATGAGTGAATGTCAGTGAAAAGAAAAAAAATTAAGAATATTTAAAAATGATTTTAGTTCTACATGGTTTATGATTTTCTGTTTGTTTTAGCAGTAAACAGGAGCCTGTTTTTATAATTTAAAAAATTGCTTGTATAGCACCTATTCAATCAGTTCCTTTCTCTGATGATTTTCATGGTATACATAATCATTACTTCATTTGATCTCCTTCACTCCTATATGAGGCAGATACTAGTGACATTAGTTAGCAACTCTGAGAGCCCTGGTGACCACACATACAGAGGTGGGTGTTGGAATAGGAACTGGTACTGTTGTCTAACCAGCCCTGTGTGCTCTGCCCTCTCTCCTGTGCCATGCTGACTCCCTGGAGAAAGTCTAGAGAGATAATGGATATGAAAACCCTTCACAGATTCCAGAGTGGAATAAGAATGTAGGGGATTATTGCTATTATTTCTAGGGCAGGCGAGCTATAACCTCTTGTGAAATAATCTATCAAACAGGAAATCCTGTTGCTGTTCACTGAATTGTACCCCTGTGACCCAAAAGATAATGTATTTCCCAATGTACTTAACTTAATACTATGTGCTGACCTGGACCTTGAACCGAGCTGGCTGAGTAATATTTAAATGCAGGTCCTGACAGCTTATAGCCTGCATGGCTTACTTCTGCCTGCAGCAAGCTAGGCAAGCCAGGGAGGGAAGGACACTGGAATGTAGGGATGGGTAAGATAAGGACTAGAAAGTGTCCCTCCTAAAACAAAAACCCATGGCTTAGATTGATTTTTGATAGCTTGATGAAAGGCACATCTTTGTTCACATGGATTATCCAGAGTGCTCCTTCGGCCGCCTCCCACAGATACCCTCGGGTTATCAATTTCAGTGTCCCTCACACTGGGTCAGAACAGTCCATGCTGGTTTAAAACCTCAGCAGGGGATCCTTTGAGTGGAGTTTGATACCACGGTTCAGCAACCGGGTGGATCGTCCATACACCTGCAGAAAGGAAAATGCTTGCTGGACACTTTTGCAGGTCAGAGCCAGTGGGTGGGAAGGGGTGGAATGTTTTCTTCTTTAGCCTCTTAAATACCGGGCTGAAAATACAACTGAACAACCTCAGGAGCCAGATCATAATTGTGAGGAAGTCGCCGTTATTAATTGTAAAGCTTGAACTGGACAGCAAAGCATGATATCATGGTGAGAATGAAATAAGATACCCGACTCGACCTGAAAGATCGTATCCTTTGAGAAAGGAGGTAGAGGATAGTTCATGTGAGACCTGGAGGAAGAAGATGAAGACAGAGGGTGGGCCTAGGGATGCACGAAGACAGAGAGGGAAGAAGAGAGGGCAGAAAGCGTTGTTCTACTCCTCTAGTAAGGTGAGACACATCTCCTGTAGGGAAATAGAAAGCAGGGGATGCGGAGAATGAGCCATCGAGGATGAGCCTTGTCAAGGGTAAGGAAGGGTTATGCAGGGAGGAAGAAAAGATTCTCTTACGACTTTAAGAAATATGAGTAAATCATCCCACAGCATATCCTGGAATCAAAACATCACATTCACCCTACAAGTCTATATAATTATTATGTGCCAAGTAAAACTAAAATAACCCAAAAGCATTGGGATCAGGTACAAGGAAAGAGCAAAACAAAGAAGCATTATGGAGCTGGAGAAACCCACATTGTGAAGATGAAGAGAGGACACAGACCCTCAGTTTTTTGCTTTAGTTTTATTATTAATTGTACTAAAATGCACAATGTAAAATGTGCCAACCTAGCACTTTTTAAATACAAAGTTCATTTGATGATGCTAGGAAGGTTCAGTTCAGAAGAATGGTTACCATCAAGAACTCAAAAAATGACAAATGTTGATGGAGTTGTAGGGAAAAAAGAAAACTTTCTACATTATTGGTGGGATTGTAAACTAGTATAACCACTACTGACATCAGGGTGAAGCTACTTTAAATAACTAAAAATAGAAAACCATTTGATCCAGCTATATTTCTTTTGGGTGTCTTCCCAGAAGATTTAAAGACGTCATGTTATAGCGATACATTCATACTCAGGTTTGTAGCAGCAAAACTCGTAATACCTAAATCTCATAAAGGGCCTTTATGTCCATCAACAGATGAATGGATAAGGAAAATGTGGCATATATACACAATGGAATACTACTTAGCTATTAAGAATGATACACTTATTTTTAGTAAAATGAATGCACTTTGAGGTCATAATATTAAGTGAAATAAATCAGACAAAAAAGGTTAAATATTGCATGGTTTTATTTTATATGAGAAATCTAAAGTGTAAAAAAATAGGTGATAGGAAATAGAAAGGTAGACTTTGTGAAGATAAAAAGGAATCTAGGGGTGGGGAAGCCCAGAGGGCAGGGAAAAGAAAGGGAAGTAGAAAAAGATCAAGATGCAATGCATATATATATATCCATATGATGCATTCATTATGCATCACATGTGCTAATTAATAAAAAAAAGAAAATTAAAGCATGTAATAGACTGTGTCTGAATATTTGTCATCATCAGAGACCAGAAATCTCCAGAACTGCAGAGTAACATGATGCCCATGTCTGCTCTCTGAGGTTGAATGTTCTCTAGTAAAAGCACAGGGCAGTGAGAAAGAAAACCCTGTTTTTTCTCTATACTCTACCGCTTTTCACCTGCTCACTAAGAGTGTGGGCATTTTCCCCACACAAAAGAAATTCTCCATTTCTTGGTGGACACAAAATGGATGTTCTACAAGTTAGTGCATTCCTGCCACCATCTACCTAGAAATGACATCAGATCCTGTAGCCTGGAGGCTGAACTGGCCCAGCAGGCTGAGTCAGGTGAAAACAGTCACTGTGTCTTGGTCACCACAGCCCTTCTCAACCTTGCTTATCAACTGGAGGCTTCCACAATGCCATCTTCTGTCCTGGTTTTTTGCTGGAGGAGTGTATAGCATTCACAAACACCACTTACTTGCCGCACTATAATAGTTATTATAAAGGGATAAATTCAGCAGCCCTCCTCCCATAAAAGAGGCGCATGGAGCACTGGGCACACCACCCCACCAGCACCTCCACATGGTCGTCCATTCGGAAGCTCCCTGACTTCTTTAATGCTATATTCTCTTTTCTGGTATGGGGGGTTGAGCCAGATCCTCTTTGTGACACGGTCTCATTAAGTTACTGAACTGCCTAGACTGGGCTCAAACTGGTCTAGCTCCTGAACATCTTCTTTCTGGGGGCTCTATTATGGAGGTATGACTGATTAAATCACCACTTGTTATTGCTGATTTCAGCCTCCCTTAGTCAGTGGTGGTCCTGGAAGTGCAATCTTTTAATTGGAAGGTGGGTTTTCTGGCAAGCAGCCCCCATCCTGTGGCTCACTAGGGGCTCCCCCAAAGTCACCACCTGAGCACAAACTCAGGTGTGGTTGAAAGGGGTTGGTAATAAATGGCAGAAGACCCTTCTCGCAGTTTTATTGCACTTCAACACTTAGGAAATTGCAAGAGTTTCAGGAATTCAGAGCCAGGAACAGGGGTAAAGAACAAAGACACATTTCTTATCCTAAATTACAATATCACAGGGAGTAGTTTTCACAGCACAGTAGGTGGACTCTGGTTTCTGTTGTAGGGCAACATAATGGGAAAATTACTGAACACTACCTGCACCTCCCCACCCCCTTGCTGGTAGGACTACCCACCTTGAGAATGTAACTTAGTTCTGTGTCCCCAGGGCTGTTCAGGCCTGTTCGGTGCACTGTGCCCCAGTGGGTATGCCAACCAGGATGTTACAGATGTATGTGTAATTGTGACCATTGTCAGCGGGGATGGTAACCAGGATGTTATAGATGTATGTGTAATGGTAACCATTGCCAACGGGGATGTGGTTTTAGTCTATATATACTTAGCTCTCCCTTCACTCTACACCGCTCAGTGGTTCCCTGCATGGGTCCTGCTGTCGGAAGCCAGCTGGCTAATAAAAGCTTCTAAATTCTGATTGGCACCGTCTCTGGTTCCTTAGTTTTATCATGAACTCAGCACAGTTTCAGATATTCTTGGGTTTAAGTCTCCCTGCAACCAGTTACTAATTATGGAAATTTGAACAAATGACTTCATCGAGTGTTTGCTTCCTTATCTGGAAAACAGGGATGTGTAGAGTAGGACCTCATCACAGAGCACCCGGGAGGATTAAGTGAAGTGGTAGAAGCAGCAGCAGGAGTCTCTCCACTCCTGAGTAACTTCCAGCGACACTGGAGGGCCAGCGCCTGGCAGAGAGTAGAGGTGGCCAAGTCCTCAGCAGGAGACCAGGAAATGGAAGCAGCTTTTGACCATGGGAATTGATAATGAAACATTCAAAGAAGCTTCAAGGACAGCAGAAGGCTGAAAACATCTCCACTATTCTCTGTCCCGGGACCACCGGAAGAGTAGGGGTCCCTCAGGCTCAGCATGCTCAGTGAGCCTGGAAAGTAGCCATGACTTTTCTTACCTTCAGGTGGGGAGCTGCAGGAGGCACGGGTACTTATGT
The DNA here is from genome assembly GCA_004365215.1 of Cuniculus paca. Taxonomy (NCBI): domain Eukaryota; kingdom Metazoa; phylum Chordata; class Mammalia; order Rodentia; family Cuniculidae; genus Cuniculus; species Cuniculus paca. The sequence continues at coordinate 4,862 of RJWT010052760.1, read as the reverse complement.
CATGTCTGAATAAAAACCAACAGTGGCAATGTGGGACAGGCTCTGTGACATCTGTGGACCCCAGATTATTCCAAAAGCCCTTGGATAACAGTGGCCAGCAGTGGACCCAAAGGCAGATGGGCAACAGCTGCAAATCTTAGCTTTATCACTTGTAAGTGGCATATTTAGACAGCCACATAATTTACCTGAACCTCAGTTTCCTCATTTATACATTCAAGAAAATATTATTCCATGCAGTGACTGCAGGATTTAAATAAAATGAAGTCTACAGAAGTGCCTTGCAAGGTGTCGATCCCTGCACAAATTCAAGTGGTTGTTATCTCTAACCAGAGTTGCACTGGATTTTAGTGGAAAGAAATTCTTCTACTTCATGTTCTATGTGGTAGCATCTTTGAAACTTATGTTCTCACTCATCAAACACCTTACAATGTGGAGGCCCTAGAATAACAGAAATAGAAAAAACCCTTCATCTAATTCAAAGCATCCCCTTCTGTGAAGCTCCTTGAAAGAGAGGTAGAGAGCATTTCCTTTGTTGAACTTGCTTAATTCAAGAGGAGAAGGAGAGCTGTGAATGAGAAATGCAAATCTAAAAAGAAATCCAGCAACGTGCCTGGCTTTAGTAATTGCTCAAATAAGAATAATCTTTAGCTAAACCTCTCCACACCTTCACTCAGATTTTTTATGCTTCCGGTTTCCTTTAAATGTCACTGTGCTAAGCACTCATCACAGACTTACCCTATCACATCCCTGTGTTTATTTTTCATCACTACTTGCCTTAGTTTGTTCCAGCTGCTATAACAAATTACTACAAGCCAGGTGGCTTACAAGCAAGGGATGTTTATTGTACACACCTCTGGGGGCTGGGAAGTTTAAGGTTAAGGAACTGACAAATTCAGTGTTTGGTGAGGCCTGTTCTATGGTTCCCAGATGACTGTCTTTTTGCTGTAAACTCACACTTGGTGGAAGGGGAGGGGACTGCTCTAGAGCCTCTTGTATATGGGCACTGACCCCATTCATGAAGGTGGAGTCTTCTTTACCCGCCATGCCCCATCTCCTTATAGTGGAGATTATGCTTCACCACATGAGTTTGAGTGGTGCAAACATTTAGTCTATGGCATTATTGGAAACAAGTGTGCTCTTTTATTTATGTGTTTGTTGATTATTTTATTTTTCCCTGGGTGACAAACTCCAAATTGTAAGTGGTGGAGCTAGAACTGACTGGAAATTCAGTACTCTTAAATTGTCATTAACGATTGCAAATGAATTGTCTACCTTTGAGTGACCATGACCTTGTAGAAGTATATAGTGAAAATACTAGAGCTCTGTATTTCTGTCTTAATCCTACTTTCATTGTCTCACTTTACCGGGGTATTTCTTGGTCATTTCCTGTACACTGGCTCCCAGGTCTCTGTTTCTAACCTTTTTACTTTATATTCAGCTACCTGGTGATATCTTTACCTGGCTGCCCTATAGAAATGTCTCCTGAACATCTGAATTCATCTCTTCCTCCATAATCCTCTTTGCCTTGACTATTCCCTGCCTAATTTAAAAGATGTTCTCACTCGGCCTGCTGAAAATATGAAAATTATTTTTATTGCTTCGCTTCCCCTTCATATCTTGAAATATCTTTCTCCTCAGTCTTGTTTCAGCATATTTTCTCTATCTCAACAGATCATCATTGCTTATTATTACTGGCTACTGTAACTGTTTTCTGTGTTTTAACTGACCTCTTTATCTGCATTAGAAGCTCTTAAAAACCTACCAGAACTGTTGACTATATTTAAACAAATTAATAATAAAATGAAAATCCGAATGTGTTTCTCTTCTTTCCTAATATCCTACTAGGAAGTCATACATCCTACCAGATCTTAAAATATATTTTCCTGTTTTTAAAAATAATATTTGATCAGTATATAAAGCAAATGTGGTATTTACACCCAATGGAAGACTACTCTGCCATAAAGAAAGGTAAATTTGAATCATTTGTAGGAAAATGGATGCACCTTAAGACTATAATGTTAAGTGAAATATATCAGAGACATAAGCTTGAATATCACGTGGTTTCTCTTATATGAGAAATCCAAAGTAAAAACTCAGAGCAACATAAAAGATAGATAAGTAGGGAGACAGTTTTTTCTGAAAGAGGAAAGGGGTCAAGAGGTAGAGGGAGGGAAAGGAAGGGGCAAAATACATGATAAAAAGGGAATTGGGATGTGCTGTGTGCAAGTACCAACTTCACACAAGCAATATAAACACTACGCACTACACACATGTGCTAATAAAGTAAAATTTAAAAAATAAAAATAACAGTGTATCTTATGTCTTTTCCCCCTCACTTTTTTTTCTTTCCACCCTCTGTGGATTGTTAAAATGAAATTATCCTTTAATCTTCCTTTTGCGTTGGGCTCTGAAACTAACATTACAAGGAGGTTTATAGTCTGAAACAGTATGTTCTCATGCATTATCTCATTTCTTACAAGACTGTTGATGAGCAGACAGAATTATCCCCATCTTTGCAAGTAGAGACATGGGCTCAAATAGGGCAAGTGCATTGTCCAAAAGCAGGAATCAAGGAATGCTGTGATGTGCACTGGACCCTGGGCTTTCAAGTCCTGTCATTGTTCTGCTCTGCAGCACTGCTTTTCGGAGGTAGGCACCACTGCTACCTTAAACTTGGGTTCACCGTTCCCATGTGCAACAGTACATTATTAATACATAGAAATCTCTCATTCGACCCAATTGGAATGTGTGGTGTTCAGTCAAAGGCTGGCGGGGGCAGAGGCAGAGGCAGAGGGTGTATAATGAAGAGCGTTCTCTGCTGGTGGCAAACACGCTCCATTTCCGGGAATAAGGCAGTGTACTTCACCTAGTAAGGAAGCCCTTCCATTATCCTGCTATTGGCCAAGTGGGGATCATGAATGATACTTCTCTTGCAGTTGTTTGTGGTTTTGTCTAACATACTAGGTGTGAGCAACACCGAAGCAAACACTTCTCCTCTTTCTTCTTTGTGCATTTAGTGCCCCACACAGACATGGCCCCTCAAGAACTAGTTATCTTTTTATTGTTATCAGCACTCAGGGATTTAGTGATGGAAGGGAACTTAGAAGGTATCTTTGCAAACCAGCTACCAAATTCCAGTCACCTCTGTAATAGATGCATATGATAGATCTGTGTAATACATTGCTCCTGTTTTGTGACACATGAGTCTTTCTTGTACTTTCATTGATCGTTTACTTCCTCTTTGTTATACATTGACTGTTATTACCATTCCTGATTTTATAGGAAAAGAAGTGGAAGGTTAAAGCGATCAGGGGACTTGTCCTGTCCCTTAGGTCTGGAATTAATTAGGAATTAGTGTCAGAGCTGGATTTGAACATAAATAGTCAGATTCCAGATTTTGGGATATGGGACCAGCCCTTTCTGCCTCCGTATCTAAGGCTGTTTCTGCTTTCTGGGCAAAGAAGTCGTGCTGTGAGGAGACTGTGGATGGGGAGATAACCAGGTGCCTGCAGCCATCCGTGATGTGAATGTAAGAAGCGCCGTGGGGTGGGGAAAGCTTCCACAGAGTTTCCTGGGCAGAAGGAAGGAGCTTAGGAGACAGCGAAATCAGAGGAGCTTTCTGGGGTGTGACCTGGGGGAGATGGTGATGCCCAGGACAAGAAGGGAAGCCAAGCCCACTTTTTTCTCTGCACAGAGCTGCGAATGCTGGCCATGCATGTCAAGTCTACAGTTTGGAAGGAAAAGATATAAAACCCCCTTAAAACTGGCCTTCCTTCCTTGCTAAAATGAAGGTCAGCAGGAGAGAAGTAGCATCAGAGATGCTAATGAAAGAAAACCCTGATGACTGCAGAAGCAATTTAAAGATTTGTCCGCATTTGCTGAGGCCCCCGTGGCTGCGCCTTCTACTTGCAATTCCTCCTCAGCAGTCTGGAGGGGGAGATAAATGCATTTTTTAAAAGTCCAACATTCAGGCACTTTTGAAACTCAGGAAAGCAGAGCCTGGGAGGCTTAAAATATTAATCATGTATCCAGGCTTGGCAGAGAAAAGAGGATGGTGTTCTGCAGGTGTAACCGAGAGAAAATCCCCTCCAGGAGCGAGTGATATGGAGGTGGATTTCACGCATGTATGCATCAGACACAGACAGACAGCTTGTTTCATCCTCAACATGGACCTGGATCCCAAGGCCCCCTCCTTGAAGAGTAAAGGACGCAGCAGCAGCTGCCTTCAGGAGACACCCGGAACTCATTAGGTTATCATTACACAGCCAAAGAGGCTTTGCTCCGGCTACAGGCTGAGTGCAGAAGCCCTGGAGAAAGACTGAATTAGAAAACAAAGTATGAGCATTTTGAGATAGGCGTTTAATGGCAAGATTCTCAAGTTCCTCCAGATAAGACAGCCGTCAGAGCTGTGATTTCATACTTATCTCCTTCCAGCTCCAAGGTCAATGTACTGAAAGACTGCAGAGCTTCCCAGGTGCTGGGTTTCCACAGTCCCAGAGACTCCTCTTTCTCATCCTCTTTAAAACGGCCTTCACACGCACAACTGCTTTCCAAATCGCAGTGTGACCTGCACCTGTTTTTCTTCCTTAACTGTGAATGACAAACCTATGGAATCTTTAATGCATTAACGTTTTTAGAGTGAGGGAAATAAAGAGAATCCCACTGGAAAGGAAGAAATCAAGGCCCTAGAATTTTAGCATTCTTTGAGTTTGGTTCTTGGTCTTAGTCCTTGTCATCTTTCTGGGATGTTCCTAGAAGTTTTACGGACTTGACATTACATTTACTCTTGAGACTATACATAATTGTGTACCTCCTGTCTCCTGAAATGTGTACTTTCTTCTTGAAATAGTCTGAAAAAAAGT
>RJWT010052759.1:0-10516 GCA_004365215.1 Cuniculus paca | reverse complement strand
GTGGCCACTGGATGCTCTATTGCAGGGCCCACTTCTTTTTTTCCCAACCCTTGCTGGTAACCTGGGGTGGAAGCATCCTGAGGGCTACTGGAATGCATGCAGAGCAGGGCCTGCCTCTGCCTTCCCTCTAGTGTTTACTTTTAGAAATTAAATAAGATTTTAAATGATAATAATCTACCTTCAAATACATTCACACTATTTTGTGAATCATGCAAGAAAGTTATCTCAACATAATTCCATTTACCTGGCTCTTGCCCTTTATGCTATTGCTTTCATATATTTTACTTCTGTTTATGCTATAAACTCCACAACATATTATTATTACTTTAATTTAATTTTTTATGTAATTATTTATGTTTTTTGGTGGCACCAGGGGTCAAACTCATGACCTTGTGCTTGCCAGACAGGCACTTAGGCCACTGAGCTAAATCCCTGGCCCTTGTCTTTTTGAGATAGGGTCTCACTGTGCTGTTCAGGCTGGACTTGAGCTCACTTTGTTGCCCAGGCTGATCTTGAACTTGCAGTGATCCTCCTGTCTCAGCCTCCCGAATGCTGGGATTACAGGTGTGAGCCACCACGTTCAGCTTATTACTTTAATTTTAGCAGTCAGTCAGCAATCTTTTTCACAGGCTAAAATACAAACATGTATGGGGAAGCATGCATTGGGGGAGATATTTATTTACTTGATTCACTAACTTCTTTGATCTATGGTGTTGTGGATTGTATTTAAATGAAGCTCTAAAACCTCATGCAGTCATAGGTGGGGTTGTTTGGAGGAGGCTGAATCTAGGCTGTGTGAATGTGGATTAAGAGTGCAACACTAGGTGGATTAAGAGTGCGATTAAAGGTGAGTGGCACTGGATTACTGTACTGATTGGTTCGGGGTGTGGATAATGGGAAGGCCCACCTGCATATGGGTAACTCTATCGAAAGGGTAGTATCCTGAATGGGATAAAAGGGAAAAGGAGGCATACTGCTGTGTACCTGCTTCCGGCCCGTGTTGCCATGGACTATTTCTCCTCTACAATGCCTCTCTGCCATGACACCCTGCTTTGGAGCCTGTCAACTATGGACTGAAGCTTCTACAAATTGTGAGCTGAAATAAATCTTTTCTCCTTTAACTTGTGGATGTTGGGTATTTTGTTTCAGCCATGAGAAAAGTAACTAAGACATATAGGTTGATTTTGAAAAGTACTTGGCAATTATGTTTTAAAAAGAGCAAAAGAAGATCATCTATTTGCCCTGTTAACTGTCTGTGTTCTTTCTTAGATGAATTTTGCCACTGGGCTCAAACAATTTGAGGAAAAGATCAAGGCTTTCCTGTCAACAGAGTTTGGGATATGAACATGGATGAGAATCCAGAAAATTCTATATGCTGTAGAATCTGACTATCTCCCAGTTTATTGTTTTGCTCACCGAGGTGCTTTCTTTACTCTGCAGTTTTGCTTCCAGAGTTCTGCATCTTGAGATTCTCCACCCAGAGGTCCTGCCCACAACTTGTGGAAGATAGAGGATGAAGGACCAGTGCTGTATTCCTTAAAGAGGCTGAGTGTGCCTCTGAGGGAGTTCTCTAGGCTCTCCTGTCCCAACCCCAGCATCAACCTTGCACCTGGAGAAGGAGAAGGCACCCAGGACCATCAGTCTTAGCCTCTCCTCCTACCCCAACCCTCAACATAAAGCTCCTGTGTACTGGAGAGCAATGGAGAGGTTGGTTGGGCTTTGCCAGGAATTCTTCAGGACATTACCTGTCAGGGAAACCCACTCACTCCTAGACATTTTCTCCTTACCCTCATCCATGGAAGATTTACCTTTCTTTGTTCTTTTACTAGTGGTTAAACTATCACACCTTCTTGCTAGGAAGAGAACATCACTATCCGAAGTTTAGTTCATTCTGCTTCTTTCCATCCTCAGCAAGAGCACTATGATTTTCATTGTGAAGCTGGAAACGACAGGCCTTGTGATTTTCTGCATCCTAATTACAAGTAGAGCTCAGTTATATTTTTTATTTTCTTTATCACTCCAGTTTCTGGATATCTATCCATGTAGTTGGGATAGAGAGAGATTTGTGTGAGTAGAATTTAAAGTCTCTCTTCTCTTCTTATATTGACAGCTTTCTTTTGGGTAATGTTCATGATTTCTGACACCTCTAACAAGTTTTTCCTCAATTAGCTTTATAGAACCAGCTAAATGGGCTTCTATTGGGCCTGCCCTATGATTTTTCCAGACATTAAATTTCACTGTGCAGGTCTTGGAATATACACTGTCTTGCAGTAATGCAACGCATCTCTCATTATTACAGTGAGAATACCTCAGGGGAACAATATTTTGAGAGCATTTTAGGTTGGTGACATCAGAAAAAAGAGGGGTTGCAGAGTTGGGGTAGGTGTCAGAGATGTTCACCTCCTAGCATTTACTGGGTGTCTTTTTCCATAGTTAATCTTTGGGATGACCCCACGAGATAAATATTCTCATGTAACACATAAGGAAGCTGACACTTAGCAAAAGGTTTGAGCTCACTCCAAAACGCTCAACTTAAAAACCAGACTTTTTCTTCTCTGCCCTTTCCTTGTTAATCTAGAGGAAGGTATGGTCAATGGTAGGAATGGGCAGATCACTACTTCCATTCTGGCCTGGGGCTGACCTTTCAGTTCACAGTCGCAAGGATGCGCTGGTTTCTGAGACTCATACTTTTTCCATCAGTATCACACCTCACAATCCAACCATGTATTTTCTGGTCACCTTGAGTAGTTCACTTAATTTTTTCTGAATATCAGTAATTTTCTGAAAATTGGAGTTTTTCAGTCCGTTGGAAACACTTCTCTAAAAATCTAGTGCAGCTCCTCCACAGGCTTTTCTCCCATTCATTGGATTTGTAGGGTGAAATGGACAGCAGGGCACTGACCACACATACACTTTCTCCATACCAGAGGACATCGTACACTCAACCTCTTTCCCCAGGCTCTGTGGCAAACACAGGAAAAGCCAAAGTGTAATTAGTTAATAGCAGATTTCCTCTGTTAATGGAAAGGGCATTTCGAACTTACTTATGCAAACTGATACTGTGGGATTTGTCAGAAACCATCAATAGGATGCAGCAGAGAGAATTCACAGGTCACTCATCAAGAGGGGACAAAGCTTGTCTTGCTGAAGCTTTGAAACCCAGAGTGGCTGTGCATATCACTGCCTCTCTGGGATATAGGAGTAACCAGGAAAAGAAGCTGGGTACCCCCTTCTGAGTTCCATTCCCTTAATAATAGCAATGCATCCAGATTCCTTCATACCCTGCAGATATTATCTCAGGTATTCTTCACTATGACTGATGAGGTAGATATTACCTCTGTCCCTGCTTTATAGTTGAGGAAACTGAGACTTAGACCAACAATGAGTCAGAGTTGAGCCTGGGATTTGAGCCTAAGACTGCCTGACTTCTAGGTCTCTGGCTAACTACTTTGTACAGTGACTTTCCACTCAGCATTTGGGGTACTGTAAACCTCAGTTACTAAGAGAAGCTGCTGCTTAGATCTTCTAAATGCAGATATTCAATCGTTAACCTCTTTTCTTCCTGGACAAGAGCCACACTACATTTCCTAGACTCCCTGGCAATAGCTATTTGACTGAGTGCAAACCAATGTACAGTGAGAAGTGCTGCCCTTTACCTCTTTCATAGTGTGATCCTCATGCTGGTTAAATGGCAATGATTCTCTGAGAGCCATGTGTTGAGGATGACTGATCCACAGGTTAGAAGGAGCTTGGGTGTCTATTCTTACAAAGAGCACCCACATCATACTCTTTCACTGGCTTAACCTACTTAGACATGAAGGTTGATCAGTGGTAGCAACCAGTGCTATACTAAGCAATATAAGTATGCTCCAGCAGGAAGGTCACTGAAGTCACTGAGGAGCTAGGGAGTGGGCCTTAATATTTCTGTGGGTAACCTACCTCACATGGTAGGGGTGGGTAAGCAAACTTGGTCTCCACCATTGTACAGATTCAAGTTCAGGTACAGGCTTAATCATGGATTCACTGGGAGATCTAAAATAATCTAATTTTTCTGAATATCTCTATTTTCCTGAAGGTTGCAATAATTTTTACATCATTCAGGGATTTAGCTCAGTGGCCTAAGCACCTGCCTGGCAAGCATGAGGTTTTGAGTTTGATCCCTTGTGCTGCAAAAAAAAAAAAAAAAAAAAATACATCATTCTGTATGAATTTAATTCATTCAGAAAAATTTATTAAGCATTTACTCCATGCCAGTGATTCTCTTAGTAATTCTTCTAGGTGCTGGGAAAAAAAAGCAGTGAAAAATGGCAAAATCTCTGCCTTTTTAGCAGTTACATTATGACAGTGATAATGTTTTGGGGAGGTATGGGCAACAAATGAATAAGTAAGTATGTCGTGAGTGATCAGCGACATGGAGAACTAATAAAGTAGAGTAAGGGGGAACATGAGTATTAGGTGACTGGGGAGCTGTCTCTTTCTGAGGACATCTGCACAGAGTCCTGAAGACTGGAAGGGAGTAGCCATGCAGGTGTCTGGTAAAGTGTGGCCAGCCAGAAGGAAGAATAGCAAAGTGACCGGTGTGACGAGAGCCAGGAGGGCCAGGGAAGTGGGATGATGTTGGAGAAAACATCCAGTGTTCTGCCTGCATGGATGCAGGCTTTCCATAAATGTTATTAGTGTCCTTCCTGGTTGATGGACTCCTGATTTCCTGGGAATTCTCACTGCTAACAAGAACAAGAGCAAGAACAACCAGAATAAGAACAAGAACAAGAACAAGAACAACAATGAAAAGCAAACCAAGCATAAAGTTCCCTCATGGAATGGTTGATATCTGAAATGTCACCAGAAGACATGGTCTTTTAGTCTGAAGCTCAGTTCCTGTATCACACAAATCCTCCTGGCAAAGGACACTGGTCTAAACTAGCTCAGTTATTATATCTGAACGGGGATGATGGCAAGTTTCACAGGGGTTAGTGAGGGAGAAAGGGCAGAGGGATTTGAGTGTCTGGCAAGAGATAAAGATTGAGATAAAATCAGGGGAAGGAGAGCAAAGAGGGTGTGAGGAAGCTTAAGCCAGCCCTGAGGTCACATTTTGAAGCTCCTCTGTATTGTAGTTTTAGGTGCACATCAAAGAAACTTCATCTGCAGACAACACTGATTCTAAGAAAGGCTTGCACATCACTCACAAGGTTGCCTTGTGTTGAAGAATGAGCTCCCTGTAACCCCAGGAAGGGATGACCCCAGCCCCTAACCCTGTCACTAAAGACCAGCAGAGGAAAGAGTCCACAAAGCACCAACAAGGGTCGAAGGTCCACTTGCCTCTAGGCTACTGTTCCCTCAGCTTTCGAAATGTCCTTTGTCAGAATTCTTGATTTTAGGCAACAGCAACAACTCTGTTTCAAGAATAAAGTAGATTTATTAGATGATATTTAGTCATCATTAGAATCATTGGAAATGGCAGGGGGCAAGTTCATGGTTAAGCTTCCTGGAAAAATGCTCCAACAAAGCTGTACAATTGGTTTGAAGATGAAACCATCATTGCAGCTCCTAAGCATTGGATGATGAGAAATTGACTCTACTTCATGGACAGCTGTCTTCCAAGGCTGAGTGTCCTAACTGGTATCTGTGATAGTGAAAGGGATTCCCTTGCAAGAGCCTGGTTTGGTTCCTTGCACTGCTCACACTCTCTTTTCTGAGACAGAACCTTAAATGCAGGTGTATGAAGACAGAGCTTGGTCACAGGCTGCACTGTGGCCACAGAAGAGGCCAAGAGTTCAAGCTGTGACTACCCTGGTGGGGCAGGACTGATCTCATGAGAATTTCCCCCAGTATATATGGATTGGTAAAGACACAACTGATGTTCCCTACAGGTAATGTCTACAGAAGGCCTTATGAAAATTTAAAGTCTTAGCATAAAAGGCCTAGGTTATTTTACCAGACCCCCAGAAAGAATGGTGGCCAGCATGGTGGTCTGTCATGAAATGATCACCAATAGTGGCAACATCAAGTGAGGCATGGCAAAAAGACACCCTGGGTGTAGGAAGTGGGAGGAACCCAGGGCAAGCTCACATCTGACTGGACCTTCTGAGAGTACACACCCTGAAAAGTGATCAAGACTTTCATGGGAAATGACGGGAATGTAACAACAAGTATAACAAAACATCAACATCAACAACAACAACAACAATGATAACTTTATTTGGTTTACCCGGGGACTTTACTGTTGAGTTATTCAGATGCTTGTCTAAACCCACAGCTTAGAAAAGTATAGAATTCTTTCTGAGAAAGTTCAGTCAATAGAAGCCGGTAAGTACAGAGATAAACTAAGGAATGTTTTCCATTGATCCTGAGCTGGACACCAAACAGATGTGTTCTTTTTTACTACTTCAGAAGGCCCTTCCTGTCCTGGGTTAAAAATTTCAAGTGTTATAGCTAGGCGTGGTGGTGCATGCCTATAATCCCAGCACTCAGGAGTCTGAGGCAGGAAAAACTTAAGTTTAAGGCAAACCTGGGGTACACTGAGAGTTCAAGGCTGGCCTAGACTGCATAGTGAGACCCTGTGTCAAATGAATAAACAAACAAACAAGAAAATAAAACCACAAAACTTCAAATCTTAAGGAGATAGTAGCCATTTCCATCTTCTGATCTGACCTGGTATCATCTAGAAATTCTATATATATATATATATATATATATATATATATATATATGCAATAAATATTTTAAATGTGTATGTGTCTTAGTTACTTATCTCTCATCGCTGGGACAAAATACCTGATGCCCAAATTAAAGAGGGAAAGGCTTATTTAGCTCACAGTGTGTAAAGGTTTCAATCCATAATCTGCTGGCTCCAAGGCAAGGTCACATGGCTGAGGGACAGCCATTCATGGTGGTAGAAGACAGCAAAAGCAACAAGAACAAAATGGGTGAAGAGGGAGGAGCAAGCCTCTTTCCCTCTCTATGCTGTAGGCAGGCTACCTGCCCTCAGGTAGGTGTAGCACTCACATGACCAATCCCAGCCCTAGACAATGAACCAATCACAAACTCTAGATTCAACTGCCTCTGAAAAAGTCCATCCCCTCATGACTGTATTAGGTTTTGGGGGCTCATCCAGGCACAATTCATAACAACATGCTATACACTGGAATCCCTATCTTAAGCCATTAGGCATGAATTAGAGCTCCAAGATAACTCCGTAATGATTCCCACAACACACACACAGTTGACCTTGGTATCCTCTAAATCACTTTTCCACAAAGGGCAAAGTTTCTTGGAAAGGTGAGGGATGGTCAGAAAGGGGGTCATTGGCAGCTGATTTAGAATGAGCTTCTGGTCTCAGGCAGCCCCTGCCAATTCTCATACCACCATACCTCCTTTGCTGCCAGTTTTCAGCCTGGCTTGCATCCTGCCAGGTAGGCCACATCCTTTCCTCCATGTGGAATTCTCATGGTAACATTGTGCGGGAAACACGAGCCTTCCTGGTGAGATGGGATGCAGCACAGAGCCTCACTGGTGTGTTGTCTAGTGCTGGGATTGGTGGTGTGAGTGCTACTTTGGAAGCTCTGGAGAGAAGACACTGAAAGTTCTGGCTTTTAGATTCCACAACCCCTGAAAAGCCTGATTCTTTAAAGACGTCACTGGAGCCTGTCTTGTTTTTAATTTCCCTGCTAAGTTTCTGTTCTCCAGCAACATATAACCCCCTTTTTCTACTTCACTAACCTCAGTGGTATCTGTCCCCGTGTTAAACAATGGTCTGATTTGGCATGGAAAAAAGCAGCCAATTGTTTCTTTTAAATCTTAATGTTTTAGGCCCCAGGAAGACTTGAAGTACCTATTTAATGAGAAGACGTCTGGTGAAGCATAGGTAGGATCTTCAAGGCTCTAATTGCTCCCCAGAGAAAGCTGTCAGGCTGAAGTAACCTCGTTCAGGTTGTATACGCAGAGCAGGAGAGCAAAACAAGGCAGGAGTGAGGAGCAGAGGCCATGAGGGCTGATGTCACTGAGACTTCTTGGCGTTTCAAGTATTTCCAGAGTCACGCATTGAGCAGTCTCCAGTGCCTACCTGCTAGCTGACCGCTGTGCCCCTAAGTGGTCAAACAAATGACTTACTCTTTTGGGGCTCAGTTGCCTTTTAATTTAGAACCCAAATTGCAGATGTTTCTTCTCCTCCTTCATTTAAATACAAAACCAAACCAAACTAAACCAAACCCCAAACTCTATTTTTCCTTCAAACCCCCCTCCCCTTGAACTTCTTATTTGTGCATCATTCATTTGTTTACACACTACACAAATATTTACCAAGTGCATTCTGGCTTCAGGCACTGCCCTAGTCACTGGGGATGAGCCCAGTTATTCATTGTGGATTTAGTGGCAGTAAGAGGACTTTCTGCAGAAGGAGCAAGAGAGCCATGGCACACCACATCTGCTGGCAGGGGCACCTTCTAAAGTGGAACCCACTAGAATACTGGCACTGGGAGTAAGCCAGTAGGTCCCTTGCCAAGCTCTGGCTGTGCATGGTAGAACTGCGGGGAGGGGGGGTATTTGGTTCTGTTGTGTTATAATAATAATAATAAAAATAATAATAATAATAATAATGTTCACTGTGTGCCCAAGGCACGTGGATTGCAAGACACTTTGGAAACTGGGCTGAAAACCACTTCTCATTGAATTGAGACAAAAGCCCTTTGTGTGGACTGTGCTCCCTCCCGGCGGCCAGAGGCAGTATGGTCTCTGACCGCTGCCCTAGCCTCCCAGAGTGGCCTCAGGTAGAAGTGCTGCCCGGCTGCCAGTGGCCATCAGTCTGTGAACTTTACATGGGCCGAAGAGGTTTTAGGAGCCATACCTTTGGAATTAAGTAAGAAAAATGAAGGTACAAACAGGGCACACTGAAACCCAGACAATTCAGTCTTCTCTTGATGTGACTGAGCCTTAAATTGGGAAGTATTTGACTGATGGTGAGGGTAAGATAAACGTTACGGATTTGATGTAATCCCAGACCTCAGACTTGAAACCAAGCTTGACCCTTCCCTTTGAGCACTTTTGTGCAATACTACTGGACATGTAGTAACAAGAAAGGAAGCAGAGGAAGGATATCAGTTCAGAGATATGTCAAGTTGGGAGAAAAAAATGACAGCAAGAGTAAGGAAGGGGATGTGCACTGAGTTGAGTTGGAACAACAAAAAGAAAATTCTATAAAGTTAGAGCTGACGTGTCCTTTAGGAAGCAGACAGGCTGATGTCAACATGAGGATATTCATGATAGGGTTTGGGGAGGGTTTGGGAATGTCATCTGATTAGAAATCCAACATAATCATATGGCCTGGAGTGAAATTATAATAATTATAAATTGAACTAATGTATCCTTATAAGCCTAAGTGTTGGGGAGATTGGAGCAGTTATCGCTACACTTAAGTTTCACAAAAGGAAACTGAGGTACCAGAGTGATATGACTTGTTCTGAGTCATACAACTAGTGGCTAAATTTTGCCACCAGTATATAGTGTGTTTGTCCTGTCCTTCCATGGGGATGATACCTTGAATTTGTTAAGTGGATTTCAGTTACTGTCTCTGGACCAGCCTAACAATCCTGCAAGGGGTTGAATAGGTGAGAAAATGGAGGACTTGAGAAAGGTCAAGGACAGGCTGGAATTTTACTTCCCAAGCACTTACTTTGTGCTTTGGGCTTTATATATGTTGTCTCAGAAAATGCACTATTTTTTAAAGACAGGGTCTCACTGTATAGTTCAGGCTGGACTTGAACTCATTGTATAGCCCAGGATGTTCTCAAACTCACAATCCTTCAGTCTCCCCAGTGCTGGGATTATAGGTATATACTATCATGCCACACAGAAAGTACAACATTTTAAAGGTTGTGTCATTTGTCCCTTTTTTTAGAGATGGGGAAGTTGAATTATGAGAAAGACAAGAAATATGCCCAAGGCTACCCAATAAAATAAATGGTAGAAAAAAAAATGGTAGACTTGAGCTCCAGGCCAGGTGTCTAACCCCAAATCCTGGGCTGTTTCATATCAGAGGACTCTGCCACCTCTGCCTGCCTGGAGAGGCCCTGCAGCCAGTCAGAGCAGTTAGCACTGAACTCTCGTGCTCTCCACTCCTGATATTTACACTGGACCAAGCTGTTTGCACATTAACAGTTCTGTGGTGTGATGTCTGGGAGGCCTCAATTTGGATCTAGCCTCTTCCACATACTAGAGGAAGATCTAGGGTAATTGCGTAGTGTCTCTTAGGCCCAGCAGCCACATCAGTAAATTAAAGACAACTTCCTCCCCCGGAAGGCATGCAGTGAGAGTTAATGAAGGTCGACTTCTTGCTGTGGCACCCAAGGTATGGTGAGGGCCCAGCATGGTAGCAGGTGGGCAGGTGGGTGCCCCCTGGCTCCCTGACTCCAGCCTTGCATATCTCTGCAGGTAGCACAGCATTTGAAGCTCTGTGGTGTCTTCTCCCTCACTGATTTCTCCTGTGCTGAGTTTTCACCCTGGATGTAACACTAACATTTTC
>RJWT010052758.1:0-10508 GCA_004365215.1 Cuniculus paca | reverse complement strand
TATGTTCCTCTTGGAAAACTGTAAGTGAAGATAAAACCAGCTATATCTAATTTATGGTCCAAATCCTATAAGGAATCTTAGTAAATGAGATGGAAATATTGTCACAAGATTTTATAAGGGAAAAGTTGCTAATGGTACAGAACCAGAGAAGGTTAAGAGACTTCCCCAGAAAGAAAGTTTAGGATAAAGGCATCAAAACTTTCCCTTGTTAAAAACCAGCCACTCAAAACTATCTCATATTGAGAAATTAGCTTGCCTCCTGTTTCTCACTTACTTGAAAACTCTGGAAAAGAGAAAAAAGTTAAGAGATTTATGGTAAAAAAAGAGTCCTGCTCCAAGGACTGAATATATATATATATATATATCTGGTTATAAGCATTCATGCTCTTAAAAATTGATTTTTATTTAATAACACTAACATTTAAGCCCCATTCTGAGAGGAGCTAGACTATGTTTGATAACAAATATATTAAATTGTTTTTGGTTAATATCTGTGGGCTCTAATCAGTGAACAATTGCTATGTCTTTGCTACTAGGTGATATTTCATAAAAGATCTGATTGCAAATGTATTCCCCTTGACTACATAACATGTTTTAACAATCTGGCATTGAAACTAATACTATGAAAGTGTTATGAAACTCAGGGAATTCTCAACTGTCCATATCATGAATCATCTCAAAAAAAATGAGCAACAGCCTATTTGTTATTGAAATATTCTAAAAAAAATATGAATCAAATGTAAAACACTTTTTGAAAATAAAGTACTTTGGTATTTCAGTGGGAAAATTTGTTTTTGAATGAGTGAAAGTTCATGCACACACACACACGCACACACACACACTCATATACAAGCAATCCCTATTGATAGTAACAATGTAGTAGAAAGATAATTAAAAATAGACATTGTAAAACACTTCAAATGCCGGGCATGGTGGCTCACGCCTGTAATCCCAGCACTTGGGAGGCTGAGACAGGCGGATCGTTGTGAGTTCGAGACCAGCCTGGGCTACAAAGTGAGCTCAAGGCCAGCCTGAACAGCATAGTGAGACCCTGTCTCAAAAACAGGGCTGGGGATCTAGCTCAGCGGTGTAAGCGCCTGCCCAGCAAGCACAAGGTCGTGAGTTCAATCCCCAGTGCCACAAGAAAAAAAAAAACAAAACACTTCAAATGTTGAGAAAATATAGGTGAACTGCTCACTACATGATTTTTTTTAAAAATTACATCAACACTTCAGGTTTTTCAAGGTAAAGTTAAGATTAAATGAGGTGGAAAAAATTAATCTATAAAGAAATTTCTCAGAATTTTAATTAACATCAAACAAATCATTAGTTAAATTTTTATGTTTTGCCTTTTATTTCTGCTGTATTTCATAATACATACAGTTGAAAAACGAAATCTACAAAAAATAATGTTTAATTGGATGGCTTAATTTTTTTTAGAACACTTTATTTGTAAAAGGTGACAGATTTATTCAATCTGAAGATAAACAAGAGTATAACACTTTTTATTTGTATAGTAGAAAACTTTACAATTCTAAATTAAAACCCATATTTTCACAAGAAAGAAAAAGCTACCTATGTTACTTTTGGTATTTAAAATAGATTAAACAATGTTACATTCAGATATTTTAGTATTTACTTTAAATGTCACCATAAAAATGTTAATTTTGATATTTTTCTTATTATATTTAATCTTTTGGAATACATATTTTCAGTAATAGAATGTGAAAATTTCACAAATATGATCCAACTTTTAACTTACAAGGTATTTTTAGTAGTGTTTACCAAGTTCAATTTTCCTTGTTATTTTACCACAGAATATAGGCACTGTATAGAAACACTAATCTGAAAACTGCTCATGAGAATGCTCCTGACATTTAATTTTAAAAAGTTCAATCATTAAACTTTATATTTATAGCAAATAAAATTATAATGAAAATTCTGTATTTTTACCCTGTCTCATAGATAATAACAAATATTGACATGAAATTCAAAGTGAAGATTTTCTTGAATTTTACAGAAGAATTGTTTTGAGAGCCAAAAACAAGAAGACACCTTCCATATCCTATTTCATTATCATTCTATGGTCCATAATGTCAAAGAGACTTTACCCAACACAATCCTGTTGTGCTATTTGTTCAAATTTCATTTTTTCTACTACAGAATAGCCACAATATTTTGTGCTTTAGTTTTTTCTCTTGAGTTGATCAGAAAACAAAACTTTGGAAAACCAAAATTTGAGACCAAAATGGATAGCTTTCACTAAGCGACAGTCTTGTTCCACTTCTGGTATCTTGCTTGTACAGACTACTTCTGGTATCTTGCTGGTACTGCCTGGTTCTGGAATCTTGTTTGTACAGTCCATCTCAAACCCCCTATGCTTAATCACAGCCTTCTGCCTCTGTAACTCAGCCTGTAAGTTCTTGCCTAGAACTTCTATATAAGACAATCCCTGCAAAGACACAGGGCTCAGACTTTGGAGTACGCAACTCCTCTAAGCTTACCAGCACAATAAAGTTTGTTTCCTTCCACCCTCCAAGTACTACTCAGTTCTGTGTTTGTGGTAAATCTAAAACTAACATTCTAGTTCCCTGACCAGGAAGTTGACCATGCTGGACTCTTGCGCCACTGGCTCAGAATTTAGAGAGTGGCTGCTGGGCGACCTCCCTCAGAGAACAAGATGGCATGCATCCCACCTGTTTGATGAAACCTCTTTCACTGGGAAAGGATGGCCAATAGGCATTCCAGCCTTCTCCTGACCCAACTCAGTGGAGAGGTAGACGTATCATTCATGGGATCTTTGGTTGAATCAGGTCCATCCACAGTTGGAAAGGGAGACTGATCACCTTCCAAAGTCTCAGACCAGAGACCCCAGTAAGGGATCTCCCATAAGGGGTGGGGGAGAGTGTGGTATCACTTCTGAATGATCGTGTGAGTGAATGTGAATGTATTCGTGGCTTCACGGTATGAGCAACAGAATGCAAGTGGGCTGTAACCTGTGTTTCCATTGGTTGGGCACAATGATGAGTCATCCATTGCGATAGGAGACTGACCAGGCCTGAGTTTATACAGGTACACCTTAGCCAAGATACACCTAAATTCCTGTGAGGGATGCAACCAGGTGGGCATCCAAGTGGTTGGGGACTCCCTTCCTTTGTCTGTTGCAGCACTGAACACAGGAGGAGCACTTTAGAGTATGGGGACCACACAGTCCAAACCAACTCTCCTAGACTGTATGATCAAAAAATTTCAGGAAAGGATTTGGTAGTGATTACGATGTGTCTTGGTTACTTTTCTCTTGCTGGAATAAAATAGACACACAAAATCAAAGGAGGAAAGTTTGTTTAGCTCACAGTTTGTGGAGGTTTGTAAATGCTGGCTCCAAGGCAGGATGATGTAACACAGGAGCAACAGTTTCAGGTGGCAGAAGACAGCAAAGCAACAAGAGCAAAAAGGCGGGTGGAACAAGCGTTTTTTCCTTCCTTATGTTGTAAGCAGACAGCCCCACACCCTAGGGCAGGTGTAACACTCACACTATCTCCTCTTGTACAGGATGAAGATGTTTATAAAGTGAGCACCCTGGCCCATTACTGAGCAATTTAAACTTCTAAACTTCTCAAGTTGACATAATGTATCAACAATTACAAGATGTTAAATTAAAGTCCCACAAACTGAGGATACTTTGTGAGGTAGACTGGCCTCATTTTGAGGTTGAGTGGCCTCTCAAAGGCACCCTGGGTGTTCATACAATCTGAGCACTTTGGAGATGTCACAGGAAGTCCCAGACACCCTGATCAGTTCTGGTTATTGATTCCTAGTTAGAGATTGCTCAGACTATCCCAGCTTGCATCTTATTCTATGTGAACAGGAAGGGATAGGTTCCCACCCAGCCTGAACGATTTAACAAGACTTGCTTCAAAGTTAATAAAATAAAAATAGCTTAGGACATACTTCATCGTGAAACCTTTGGTTTCAATTCATAGTAGGGGAAAAAAAATCTAGTGGTTGTTATTTTGTTCATTCGCATAAATATGTACAACAAAGTTTCTGGTTAGATAGGCTATTTAGGCATCCATCTAATATAAAATACTCTGTAAATTATCAGACATATTGGTCTAAAGTTACTGCAATATGAGAAGAAACTAGCACAATACATTGCTTCTAATGATTCCTAATAAAAGTAAATTAATGTATGTGAACATATTAATTTCCTTTCCCTTGATATTATTAAACGAGCAAAATTTTTCCACAATGATACAGAAATTGAAATTTAGTTATACTATTAAGTAAGATAAAATTATTCTTAACCTCACAGTCAGAATTACTTTTGCAGCAATGACTGGTTGTGGAATGGCAGCAACAATAAAAACAATGAAAAGGTTTAAATGTTTAATAAAAGCTATTGATGTGATAAAACAAAATTAATGAATAAGATAAACCTATGCCAACATAACTGCTTATTTGAGCAAGCTTCCTTATACCTCAGTTCAAGACTGGAACACTTGGAGAATTCTAGAAAGGTAGTAGAATAAGAGGCTGAGAAACCTCTCTCCTCACCTAGGAAGCAACTATAGTCAGAGAAGCTATGTGATATAACTATTTTGGAACTCTGAATTTAATTAAATGAAACTTCCAGGTAAAGGTATAGGTGGAAAATTGTGATTCATTAATTTCAGGATTTTTAAATTGTATATATTTTTATATTTATGGTAGCAACTACCTATTCTCTGGGCATCAGGCAAGTACCATGCATGCATTCCAGAAGCAACTCACATGCCCTGTGTTCAATGAAAATTGGGTAAAAAACACCCTGTTCCACATGCCAGGGATAAATTCTCAAATACACTATGACTGCTTGGAGCTCTGCAATGTAGATAAATGGCTCATGCATACTGCCATTATTGTTGCATCATGCTCCAGTCTTGTAAACCTCTTTTCCTTAGACTGAAGTTACTCAAAAAAATTTAAAGAGCTGGCATACTTCTCTCGACACATTCATTTTTATGTTTCCCTTTTGGGTAGCCAGGCATTGATGACTAAACTATTCAACAACTTCCTAGGTAGAGAAAGTTATGAAGACCTTAAGTTCTTGAGAGTGTTGAAGACTTAGAAATGATCCAAGGGCATTATAAATTTTTATTCAGCTGTATTCTCACCACACATACAGTCCACAACAATGAAAAACAAAAACCTAAAACATTAGCAAGAAAGCCCAGTCCCTGGAAAATAATGGGGAATATGATTCCCAAGCTTATCACATAGTTAGATTCTAATGGTTAGTTCACAACAGAAAATCACAGGGTATAAAAGAAACAAACAAAAAATGGTCAAAGAAAAAAAAAATATCTGTTGTAAAAATCCTGATGGCAGAATTTGATAAACAAAGTCTTTGTCACCACTCTCTTAAAGATGTTTTAAAGCCTAAAGGAAGATATGGTGAAAGTCATGAAAACACTGTATGAAAAAATAGAAATATGGATAAAAAGAAAGTAGGAAAATAAGCACAAAAAGTAGCTCTTTACCTTAAAAAATAAGGTAATTTAAATAAAAATTTCACAAGAGCCTATAAAAGGTAGGTTTGAGTTGGCAGAATAAAGAATGAGTGAACTTGGAAACAGTACAGTCAACACCAGAAAGAACTGTTAAAAAACCAGTGTTTCCATAGGCTATTGAAGTTGATACAAATGCAAGTTAATAGAAAAAGAAATTACATAAGTCCCTAGAAACCAATTTAAACAAAAAGAAGTCAGTAATTGAGCACATGAAGGACAAAAAGGGATAAAATAAACAAAATCACAATGACAAAAGTTTGCTCTACCTTATCAGAAATAACTATAAATGGATTAAATCTTCAAATCAAATGAGATTGTCAAAGTTTATAATGAATCAAATAAATGGTGATTACACTGTAAGCATCAGATATTGAGTCCCAGTGACCAGAAACTAACAAAGACAGAATGGAACTGTCATAAAGATACAAAAATAGACCAAGGGAATAGAATAGAAAGCCCAGAAATTAGCCCCTCATGTATGACCCATTGATTTTTGACAAGAACGCCAAGAATGCTCTATGTGAAAATGACAGATTTTAAACAAATGGAAGTGAGAAAAATGGATCCCCATATACAAAGGAATAAAGGTGCACTCCTAGTCATTTAAAAAAATAAACTCAAAATAAATCAAGTAATTACATGTAAGATGTAAAATTAAAAGACTCAGAGGAAACACAAGACAAAACAGTATGTTGTTGACTGTGGCAATAATTCTTTAGGTAGGACATTAAATTCACAGGCAAGAAAAAAGACAAGGAGATTGGATGTAATGAAAATTTGAAATGTTTATTTACAAAAAAGTGTTGATAGATTATTATGCATTAGTGAAATGCAAATCTGAGCTACAGAGAAATACAACCCCATATTGAATAGTGTGGTTAAAAAAAAATAGAAAATATAAGTGTTGACAAAGATATGTAGAGTGTGGAATTCCCGTGCACTTTCACAGGAATGTAAAAAAGATGCAGACACTGCTGAAAAACAGTATGGCAGTGCCACAGAAATTTAATAAAAGAATTAATGAATGATTAAACAATTCCACTTCTGGGTATAAATCCAGAGGGTTTGAATGTATGATTTTGAAGACATTTTGCATACTCATTGCTATGGCTTGTGTCTAGATGTCCCCACCCCCAAGGACTCATGTAGTTATTGGTGGGGGCTTTTTCAGAGATGACTGAATTTATAGTGTGTGATGCTGGGAGTAAGAGTGTATGATTACTAAATCACTCCATCAGTGATTGGTTTGGCACTGCCCTAATCCCAGTAGTCTAGACAGAATATGAAAAGGGGTGGGAAGAAGCTGCTACAGGTCACTTGTTAGTTCCCTTGCTTCTGCCCACGATGAACTGTTTTTCCTCTTAGAAGCCTGTCTGCCATGCCACCCTCCCTTGGAACCAGCTGATTATGGACTGAACCCTCTACAGACTGCGAGTTAAAAAAAATACTTCCTCCTTAAATTTTGAGTGTCAAGTATTTTTTCTCAGCAACAAGAAAATTAAGACATTTTTCCTTATAACAGCATTATTTTTTAAAAAACTGCAGAAGCAGCTTGTACACCCAGTGACAGATTAGTAATATGAATTCTATACACAGAATGTTAGTTATATTTAAAAAGGAGGAAATCTTTTGTTTTTCTTTTTTCTTTTGATTAATTGTATTGGTACACTTTTGATATACATCATGAACACATTCATTGCAGGGAACTGGTACCTGCATATAATATATTGATTCTTCTTTTTTCCCCATTCCCCTGCCCTCTCTTCAATCATTCTTCCCCTCCTTATTTAATGTAGACTCTGCATTTTCCTGGGAAGGGCAATGCAGATTCCACGGCCTCTGTGGGCTATGACAATGTTCTCTGATTGTCAAAAACTAAAATTCAGTGCTTTTAGAGAAGCACTCTGCCCACCCCCTGGCCCTTAAACTCTCCATGACTTGTGATTTGTGTGTGAAACTTCAAGAACAGATTTTAATCAACAGTGTTTTCTGTTTCTTCTACTCCCATTAATAAGTCTGGGGCAACTAGAAATCTTTGTAGGGGATCTGGACTAATGAGCTGGAAGTTCACTTCAAGTCCTTTCTATTTCATCCATCACTGGTGCTAGGAAAGGATTTGTAACAAAAAGTTCATCGCATTGGTGGATAGTGGGGAAGAGGCAGTGGGGAAGAGGCAATGGGACAAGAACCAGTGAGGTAGCAGTGATGTCTTTGGCTGGGAAGTTGAATTAGAAGGCTTCTTGTGGAAAAAATGTAGACGTCTCCAACCTAAGAAGAATCTCCTACCTTTTAGTGTTTCTTGGGGGTCTTCAGCAGTTTATGCTGCCATCCTTCTACTCAATAGTGTGAACTCATTTTTAGGAAGGTTTTCAGATCAACCCAGATTCATGGTTTTACCTTTAGCTCCAAATCCCTCAGAATCTATGCTCTGCTTGCTCTACAGTTTCTCTTGACCTCTGCAGTTAATGGGGAAACTTCCAGAAGGTTTCTTTTGTCACTTTGCTCCTCCCACCGGAAACCATGAATTGTTTTAGACTATAATTGTTTTAGGCTCAGAGAACTAAGGGGTGTGGTATGACCCAAGCAGCTGTCTCTGATTGCTGTATTTCTTTCCCTTAATGAATCCTTTCAAGGCATCTGTGAAGAAATTTGGGGAGAAAGTGTCTCAGAATTACAATGCTAGTCTTGTGTGCTGAGAGAAAATAGTGAGAATAATACCAGCAGGCAATGCAAACCTGGCTTTGGGAAAGTATATCCTGGATCTACAAGAATTGCATGTATGTAAGAGGACTGCAGAGCATGCCAAGGAAGTATCCACTGTGCCAGTATATTATTGAATGTCGGCAAATGTGTGGAGCTGAACTCAGCCATTATGGGTAGGATCATCATTGCCACTCTGGCCCTTGCTTTGGGAGTTTACTACTTTGCAAGACACAAGACTTGAAGTTTCCATGGAGCAGCCAACTCTCAAGCTCTGTTGAAGAAGGATTAGCTCTATCAGCCATCTTGAAGACCATCAGAACGAGGAATCCAAGACTGATGACTTCCAGAAGCATCCTTGTCAACTGTGCCTTTTGTCTTTGCTTAGCCAATGAAGATGTTTTCTTTCACCAGGGAAAGAAAAGACTAAAATGTATTCTTAAGAATACTTGATATAGTGAAGCATATGTTTTGTCAACTTTACCAGAATTTAAAATTTTTAAGAAAACAGTAACAGTGGGATTTTTAGCCAATTTTTAATCATAAGAAAATTCCAAACCCTTATTGTCATTCAAATGAAACAATGCCATTCCTGTACTGGATAGGAGCTCTTCTATGTTAAAGGAAAACTACACCAGATGTTAAAGGTAACCACCCAGATGACTTTTGCCTTGAAGATCTAAGGATGTTAGACTGTGTAGCTGTGAGCCAGTAAACCCAACAACTAATCAGTATGAAAAGCACTTTTCATAGTGTGTTATTCTAATAAGTGGGAAGACAACCTAAGAGTTAGGCTAATACACAGGAGACATAGAGCAATGAGGTGAAACAAAAGATTCTGTATGAACCAACCAAGAAACTCATTCTACTTCTGGATATTCATTTTTATGAAGCAACATTATTTCATTAATTCTAAAAATAAAATAAAATGAAGAAGAAGATGAATCATGAGTGTATGCTTGAGGCATTCTGGATTGTTGATTTAAGGTTACTTTGTGTTTTGTCAAGTTTTTTGCTGTCACCAGTTCATTTTGGATTGAATTTTGCAGCATGTTTTCTTTCCTGAATACAACGGCTTTAACATTTTTTAATGATAAAAAGTCTTATTACTTTTGATCATTTGGTTTCTTTATAATATGCTGAAGGCAATTAAGAATCAAAAGCAAATTTATATAATGCTATTCCTAATTCCAAATATCATCAAAATATTAAATTCAGAATGTTCTATGTAAATTTTACTTCATACATCCTTGCACAAAGACTTATAAATTCTAAGTATTTAAATATCATTCATTCAGATTTCAAAAACGCATATCTAAAATATCAGTATGAAAACACTGAAACAAAATATATGTATTTGAAGTTACTAAAATTTTAAAATATTTCCACATTTTTTTGTCAGTATATGTTTGCAATACATATAAAAGCATTCATTCTGAGGAATTGATACATATAAATAACATATCTTGATCCATTTTACTTCTAATAATTATATCACAGATACTGAATGTTATAAATGCAATAATATTTCAACATAATTTTATTCTATGTAAGTATTATTCATGAAGCTCTAAGTAACAGTGCACATTTTCTTCTCTTGTACATAATATTTAAAAACCAAAAATAATGAAAAAGGAAAAGAAATGGTAATTAAGAATATTTAAATTTTAAAGCAGACTATGTAATATGAATATTTTGAAGTAAAATTCTAACAAATTACCATAACTAATTTAAAGCTGTTACTGGATAAAAGGCTTCATGATTGATCTAGAAGAGAAAACGTAAAAAGAATTTTAATAAATGGCATAAACACATTTTCTTATTTACACAATTCCTGTTTTAAATCGATATTGTAAATAAATTTTTCATAAAAATTTCTTACTTATTTTTATATTTTATTGTGTGGTATATAAAAATAGTCTACTCACAAAATCCATAAAGTATATACTGTGTTCATATAAGTCGGGTTGTCAATTAGATGGGCAGAGCCTCCTAGGAGTTTAGTAAAGTATACCTTTGGGTGTGCCAGGGTGGGTCTCTGGGAGTATGTTTTCAGAGGGAATATCTCTCCCTGGAACCATTCCCATGCCCTGCTTCCTGGCCTCCATGAACTAAGCACTTTGTTCCACTACTCCCCTCCATCATGTGTTGGCCTTGGCCACAGTTGAACATGGACTAAAATATCCAAAAACTGAACTAAACAAATTCTCCCCTTTAAGTTGCCAGTGTTAGGCATTCTGTCCAGCAATAAGAAAT
>RJWT010052757.1:0-10538 GCA_004365215.1 Cuniculus paca | reverse complement strand
CTTTTTTTAGCTGCGTTGCTTTCTTGAGTCTGTGGGCTGGTCACACTGGCACGTGGCGCGCACAGAGAATAGCAGACAGACTATGCTTGCACCGGGGATGTGTATTGATGTGTTTAAAAAGATATAAACACATCCCGCTCTCCCCTGTGGGCAGGACACGCTGCCTGTTTATAAACAGATGACGTGAGGACTGCGGGGTGCCTGCCCTCTGCAGCCCCACGGGGCCCGGGAGGGCTGTAGGGGTGAGCGCTGACTGGGGGCACCAGGCCGGGCTGTGCGGCTCGGGGCCGAGCAGTAGGGAGCAGGCCTCAGGTGTGGTTTCCGCTTTGTTTTGCAAGCACCCTGGGGTCTACTCGGAGGGGCCTTCAGGCTGGCGGCGGCGCTGTTGGTCACAGCACCCTGGCCCTTTGCTTCTGTGGGTTGGTCGCTGTTCCAGCGCAGGTACTAATTCTGCTTTCCCTCTGCTTCCGCTGCCTCCGTAGGTTCCTAAGGTAAATGGAGTCACGCGAATGTCATCTCTGGGTGCAGGTGCAGCCAGTGCCAAAAAGATCCGCGAAGTCAGACCTTCACCATCCAAAACTGTGAAGTACACTGCCACGGTGACCAAGGGGACTGTCACATACACCAAAGCCAAGAGAGAACTGGTCAAGGAAACCAAACCTAATCACCACAAGCCCAGTTCAGCTGTCAACCACACAATCTCAGGGAAAACTGAAAGTAGCAATGCAAAAACCCGCAAACAGGTGCTATCCCTCGGGGGGGCGTCCAGGTCCACCGGGCCTGCCGGCAGCGGCCTCAAGGTGAGCGGCAGGTTGAACCCAAAGTCATGCACTAAGGAGGTGGGGGGGCGGCAGCTGAGGGAGGGGCTGCGGAATTCCAAGAGGAGGCTGGACGAGGTCCACCAGGCTGAGAAGCTGCAGCCGCCCCCCAAGAAGATGAAGGGGGCGGCCGGCCCTGCCGAAGCCCCCAGCAGAAAGGCGGCGGCGGCGGTGGTGGCCTTGGCGGCCTCGGCGGAGAAGCCTCTGCTGAACGGACACGTGAAGAAGGAAGTGCCCGAGCGGAGCTTGGAAAGGAACCGGCCGAAGCGGGCCACGGCCGGCAAGAGCGCGCCAGGCAGACAAGCACACGGCAAGCCGGACGGCGCCCCCTGTGAAAATCGTTCTACCTCGCAACCGGAGCCCTTGCACAACAAGCCGCATGACCCGCCGCCGGGCAGGCCGGAGAAGGGGGGCGGCCGGTCCGGGTGGGCGGCGATGGACGAGATCCCCGTCCTCAGGCCCTCCGCCAAGGAGTTCCACGACCCGCTCATCTACATCGAGTCGGTCCGCGCTCAGGTGGAGAAGTACGGGATGTGCAGGGTGATCCCGCCTCCGGACTGGCGGCCCGAGTGCAAGCTCAACGACGAGATGCGGTTCGTCACGCAGATTCAGCACATCCACAAGCTGGGCCGGCGCTGGGGCCCCAACGTGCAGCGGCTGGCCTGCATCAAGAAGCACCTCAGATCTCAGGGCATCACCATGGACGAGCTCCCGCTCATCGGTAAGGCCTGCGCGGGCCCTGCGCGCGTCCCCTCCTGTCCCACAGGGTGGGTCTCCTCTGGGCGCCGTGGGGGCGGCCCGCAGACTCTGGGGTGTGTGGCAGGAGGAAATCGGTGTAGGTGGCCCCCGCTGCTCACTGCGGGCCGCGGCTCTCCTGGTGGGCTCGGAGCGGGGTCCCGGGAAGCAGCGAGGAGCCTGGCCGGCTGAGCCATCGCCCGTGCTCCCCGCTCGGCACTGCGCGTGCAGACTGGAAGGTGTCTTCCTACGGTTCCGCAAGCTCTGGGGCCGGGGCCGGGGGCGGCAGGGCCCGTTCTGCCACGGCCTCTCCCTGGCTGCCACCTTGTCATGTCACATCGACTTCCCTCTGTGTGTCTGCGTCCTGATCTCCTTACGAGGACACCAGTGAGACTGGATGAAGGCCACCAAGGTGAACTTATTTTTAACTTGGTCACTGCCTTAAAGATGCCGCTCCTAAATGCCATCACGTCCTGAGGGGCTAGGGGTTCAGATTTCATCCTAATTTGGGGGGTTTCGTAGTTCGGCCCACGAGTCCCGTAGGCTTCAGGCTGTTGTTCAGTGTGCACATCCTTTCCTCCCCTTCTCCTCAGCCTCCCTAGAGCGTCAGTTTGTTCGCCTGTGTCCGTAGAGCCAGCAGGCGCAGCGTGGCCTGGGACCAGTGTCAAAGCCATTGTCTCCCAGGTGCCCTGGGCCGAGATGTACTGGGCTAGCCAGAAGCATTCCCTTCAGCTGTGGGCCGGGGCGGAACAGGATGCCACCAGCGTGCAGGTGGGGAGAGGTCGAGCAGTCACTCACATGTCAGGAATTGGCAAGGGGAGGCCTCGTTACTCCTCCCAGCAGATAGATGTCTGCAGGGAACGTGCTCAAGTGAGTGTCACCTGATTGGAACTCTTGGTTTGTAGTCTGCTGTCGGGGAAGTCACAGGATGGATAGTTGCAGAAGTGCAGGGTCTGCAGGTACAGGGATTTGTGAGCGCTCAGGCCACCAGCGGACCACGCGATAGCAAGCGGGCCACAGAGTCCTGCTGTCTGCAGTGGGGTCTGCAGGTGGAGGGCAGTGCTCACGCTCTCCCTGCTAGATGGGCAGTGCTTTGCATGGGGACAGGTGACATTGTGATGGCAGCCAGAGGTGTTGTGTTCAGGTGTTTTCTTTAACCTGTACTCTTGCACGGATCAGAAGCTGAGCTAGCACCACGCTGCGGTGTGTATCCTCCTCATCACCCATGGGTGCACAGCTCTTCATCTTTCGGAGCGCTAGCCTGTGGCCCCGGCAGGCCTCGGTCTGGCCCTAACCGTCCAGCGGCCGCGACAGCACTTGATGCCTTGGAAGTGATCTCCTGGCGTCCTCTGCTGTGGCTGTGCCTTTTAATCCTGTGTGGCCCATGTGTATCCCCAGCCCCTGGGAGCCTCTGCTCAGGGGACCTGGGTGAGTGAGGAATGGGTGACCTGGGTTCTGTGTCCCCCAGCAACCCCATGGCCATGAGAATGAGGGGTCACTGCAGCATGTGGAGGGCGTTTTTGCAGGCGCGGTCTGACTTGGGGCTGTTGGGCTGGGATGACCTGGAGTCTCCTGTCCTCCCGAGTGCTGAGCCCCTTGGGCACACATGGGGACCTCACTTCCTTGCCTGTCTCTGTCACACTAAGCCACATGTGGCCAGCCCGCAGAGGGAGGTCTCCTGGTCTCCAGACAGACCCACCATGGCCAGGCCTGGACCTGAGGTCCCACTGTCCAAGGCCGGGGGAGTTCCTCGGTGATGGGAAACCCACCCCATCGACTCCCAGCCCACTAGGTAGATGAAATGGAATTCAGGCTGCACTGTCCTGCCTCCCGGTCCTACTGCCGGGCCAGAGACTCGTTTACTGAGTGTGTCACGGGCAGTGCCTGCAGCCCCCCATCAGGCAACTCGCAGTGGCATCTGCGTGCAGAGCCCCGGGCTGCTCTAGCCTCTGACACTGTAACCGCCCTTCACCTGTCTCCTTCCTTTGTAGTACTGAGGACTAGACCCAGGGAACACGTTCTCCCCTCCCGAGGTCTAAGATGTTCTTCACTGTGCGCTGCCCGCCCAGCATTTTGTGGCTGGTCGTTTCGGAAGATTTGGTGCAGGGGAGGCTGCTCTCCCACTTTGCATCTCGGTGGAGTCGGGAGGCTGCAGCTGTGGTGTGCATCTCTGATTTGAGGCAGGATTAGGGAAACCCTGCGGCGCAGCGCCTCCCTCCAGGACAGACAGGAGGCCGTGCGCCCTTTATCGTGGGAGCCTGTCGATTGCATAGGTGTCCGAAGGGGACTCGGGAGCTGTATGTGTGATGCTCCATGCTGCCCCATCCATGACTGTGTAGGTCTCTGCTGCCTCTCCTCTCCCTGCCACCTACCTGGTGACAGTGGCTGGCACTGGGCCCCGCCCCACTCTGGGCTTAGGATGCTGACTCGTTTCTTCCTGCATCCTTGCGCGGCGTGTGAGCGTCTCTCTCCTTCCTTCTGTGCAGTCCGCTTGGACCTGTCACTGCCCCAGGTGCCTTCTCTGACACCACTGTGCTGTTAGTTCCCTGGTCTTCTGTGGCTCCTAGACTTGCCGTGACCGTCACTGGATAGCGTTCTTCACCGGGACCATGTGCTCACTCGCTGCTCCAGCCCTGGAGCCCACGTGGTCCCTGGCACACAGTAGCTGCTCAGGAAGTGCGGGCGGGACAGTCTTGTTCCTGTCCTTCTCACTACCTCCCATTTCCCTCCCTCACTGTCCCAGGGGGATGTGAGCTCGACCTGGCCTGCTTTTTCCGGCTGATTAATGAGATGGGCGGCATGCAGCAAGTGACTGACCTCAAAAAATGGAACAAACTAGCAGACATGCTGCGCATCCCCAAAACCGCCCAGGACCGGCTGGCCAAGCTGCAGGAGGCCTACTGCCAGTACCTGCTCTCCTACGACTCCCTGTCCCCCGAGGAGCACCGGCGGCTGGAGAAGGAGGTGCTGATGGAGAAGGAGATCCTGGAGAAGCGCAAGGGGCCGCTGGAGGGCCACACGGAGAATGACCACCACAAGTTCCACCCCCTGCCCCGCTTCGAGCCCAAGAACGGGCTCATCCACGGCGTGGCGCCCCGCAACGGCTTCCGCAGCAAGCTCAAGGAAGTAGGCCAGGCCCCGCTCAAGACGGGCCGGCGGCGACTCTTCGCTCAGGAAAAGGAGGCAGTCAAGGAGGAGGAGGAGGACAAAGGCGTCCTCAACGACTTCCACAAGTGCATCTACAAGGTAGGCCCTGCGGGTTTGGAGCGCACACCGCCCGGTGGGCTGGGCTGGGCTGCCCTGCTGGCCTCGGTCCTTCCGCAGGGCGGTGTCCGGCCAGTGGAAATCTCAGGCTCCGGGCCTGTGGCCGGCACGCCCCATGCGTGGCCCTGGCGTTGGCGAGGAAGGGCAGAGTTGGGCACCCTTTGGAGTCCCCACACCACCCAGCAACCATGACTGCGTCGTGGGTTTGGACGGGCATCTACCAGTTTGATAGAGTGTATGACAAATGTTAGATTTGAAAAATGTATTACAGCGAAAGACACATTGCCATTCATCTTCCTGAGAATACGTCCCCTTACTTCCAGGGCTGGTCTTGCCAGCATGTCTCCCACTGGAACAGGGCTTTTTCATTTTATCATTCACTGTATCCTGTACCTTCACACTGCAGGGGATGCCCAGCGAGCTATTGTCTGGAAGGCACATTTGTCGCCAGGCTGGTGGTGGGCGGGAGGCTGAGTTGTCAGCTGGTTAGTGACACAGCCTCCGGTGCCCAGCAGTCGTAGACAGCTGTGCCCCTCACGAGCGTGGGGTGTCTCTGGGCCTTGACTTCCCTTTGGTGCGTGTGCGTGTGTCGTAGCTTGCGTTTTAGTTGTCTTTGCCACCCTCAGTTCTGTGCCTGCTGCTTTGAACACCCCTTCACCTGGTCCTGCCTGAAGGCGCACGCAGACTGTGCTCGGCCCGTGCCTGCAGGCCCTGTGTCACCAGGCTTCCTGGGAGAGCCACACCTGAGAAAACTCAGTGGGGATGTCACCAGGAACTGCAGGGGAGACGGGAGGCCCGTGAGAGCTGCTTCTCAAGTGAGGATTAGGGCCGCCACCCTCCTGGGGACAGCCCTGGTGTGACTTTGCAAGGAGTCCTGGCATGCACTCACCCCTGGGGTCCTGGCTCTGGATCCCTCTGAAGGGGAGGCATTGTCCAGGAGGTTTTCACCACGGCGCCCCTGGCCTGGTGCACCTGCAGGGACCCCAGTCACCTCACCTTAGGCATCCCCAGGGCTGCAGCCCGCCTGGGCCTGCTCAGCCTGCAGCTGTAAGCTGTGGACAGGTTCTGCGCCCCCTCTCCGAGGCCAGCCCCTCTTCAGGCGTTTCATGTGCCCTGGGCTTCAGGCCCCACACTTTTCTTTCTGGAAGGGGGTTCCCTGTTTACCTCCAGGTTTTCTGTTGCTAGCTGGAAAAGGTGGAGTCTTCTGACGGGGCGCCCGTCCTGCCGTCCTTTGCTGTGCTAGCAGTGGAGACATAGGAGCACGGATTGTGGCCGACTCGGTTTGGCCTCTGGGATGTTTTTATGGGAAGGCGGTTGTCACTCACGATGACGAGCACTTGCGTGCTTCCCTCCCTGCAGGCCGGTCCGTGAACAGCTGACGGGCACCAGGACAGGGCGTTCCTCATGTGCCCTAAGGCCAGATCTGTGCCAGTGTGTTGGTCCAAGGAAGAGGGTTGCTGTGTTGCTGTGTTACTGTTTTAAAAACCACATTTGGTCAAACATACATTAGGTTTTCTTCTGTTTGTTCTGGGACTCAAACTCAGGACCTCGCACTTGCCAGGCAGGCCCTGTGCTGCGGAACCCCAGCCCCAGTCCTGCGTGAGGCTTAATTGTAGAAACTTAAAGGAGCCCTGCTGAGGTGTACACAGCCTGTCACCCTCTTTGGGCTGACAGTCCGTGCTGGTGTCCCTGTCTCCTCCACTCACCTCACCCCACATCAGTGACCGCCACGTGAGGCCCTTCCGCTGCTCATGTGGCTGAGTCCCACACTGTCTCCAGCCGCAGGTGAGGCCTAGGAGACGGCAAGTGCTCAGTGTTAATTTCTGAACCAAGGAATTTTTAAGTGTGTGGTCAAGAAGGAAGCAGAGGGAAGGACGCTACTAGGCTCCCGCCTCTGGAAGGCGACCGTCTTCTGTGTGACGGCAGAGCAGGCGGGGCTCCACACGCCCGGCGCACACCGGCCGCTGTAGCAGAGCGAGTCCGAGTTCCGGGGGAGGGAGATGTGTGCGGTCCTTTCCTGCGGGGCACGGAGGGGACAGCATGCGGCTTCTGTGCTGAGGCTGACCAGTTGGCAGCTTCAGGTGAGGGCCACTTGCTTGTCCGGTTTCCCTGTGGTGAGGGCTGCCGGGTGCAGACGCGGCCTCCGGGTGCCCTCGGTGCTCTGCTCCTCGCCCGTCCCAGCTGCCCGGCCAGGTCCCGTCCTCCCCCTCCCTGGGTGTGCCGCCCGCGGGTTTCTGCCGGAACTGCCTGGAGCTGCCTGTGACACGTGTGCGCCTTCTGCTGGTGCTCTCGGGGTTGGGCAGCCTCTCTGTGAGTGGCAGAAACCGAATCGGGTTGGTTCTCCCCATGGCCAGAGGAGAAGCAGCCCTTCTGCATTTCACGGCCCTGGGATTTGAGTGCCTCACAGGGGGCTGTGGGGGTTCCTGTCTCGTCTCCTTGTCATTAAGTAGGGACACTTCTGGCTTCTGGCCACAGGGCAGAGACATGGGACAGCTATGTGGCCTGATTGGAGGCCAGAGCCCAGCTTGTGGCTTAAGCTTTACTTTTTCTTTTTCTTTTGTTTCAGGGAAGGTCTGTTTCACTAACAACTTTTTATCGAACAGCAAGGAACATCATGAATATGTGCTTCAGCAAGGAGCCTGCACCAGCCGAAATCGAGGTGAGTGCCCGGCCCGGCCTCCGGCAGCCTGGGGAGGGGACAGACAGCTGAGTCCGTCCGAGTCTCGCACGCTGCGGCCCCCACAGGCTCTCGCGGCGGTAATCTAGCCGTGTTCAGATGCTGGGCCCGACACGGTGCAGATCCTGAGGCCCCCAGGCTTCTCCCTGTTCCCCCACTGCAGAGGTGAGAGGCCTGGGGCGGTGGGGGAGCCCCTCACTGAGCTGCTTCTCCCAGCCTGCTCTGGGTGTCAGGTGAGAGGCCGTGTGCTTCCTCCTCTGCTGTCGTTTGCTCAATGGCATTGGCAGCTGGCCATGGTCGCGCCCCAGCCTTCCGCGCTGGTTCGGGGTGGAAGACGGTGGCATCTCAGTCTGGGCCAGCTTGGGCCGTTGCACGCGAGGCGCTGCAGGATGAGCCGTGCGGAGCCCTTCAGGGTCCCTGACGCAGGGGCCGCTCTCAGAAGACGGGGAACCCCAGGCGGGGTGTGGGCTGCAGTGCAGCTGCATTCTGCTGCTGCTGTTCCCTGTGTAAGAAAAGTAAAAACCCAGCTGGCGTTGCCTGCTGGCCGCGGAGTCAGCCGAGCTCTTCTCGCCCGAGTCCTGGAAGAGAAGCAGCTGCTCTGCCGCCTGCGGCCGCGGCCACTTACACTGCTGCCCAGCCTCGCCCCGCTCCAGCCCGGGCCCAGGCCTGCGCCAAGGCCGCTGCCCCTTTTCTCGGGCCCAGCATCTCGGAGTCCAAGTTCATCCCCGCTGCTTGGGGATCCTTGTGGCCTTGGTGGTGGAGGTGTCACTGACTTTCAGGGCTGACCATTTGAGTCTGCTGTCCCACCTGTGTCGTCCTCGTGTCTCCCGAAGGCACAGGGTATTACTGTCCACGGGGTTGAGAGAGGGTAGTGTGCGTT
Organism: Cuniculus paca; assembly: GCA_004365215.1. Lineage (NCBI taxonomy): Eukaryota > Metazoa > Chordata > Mammalia > Rodentia > Cuniculidae > Cuniculus > Cuniculus paca. Next base: position 2,164 of record RJWT010052757.1, on the reverse strand, counting down.
ACGGGTCTCTGTTCAGGAATTAGTACGTCCTTTGGAAAGTCTGGGTTTTGCTCTAGCAGCAGTGTAAATATTTAAACAGAGCGTGAAGATTTGCTAGAGTTCACATTTCAGTCAGAGGCTGGCCCACTGCTACGCTGCAGTCCCGACCTTTTCTCTGCCGGGGCCGGGGCCGGGGCCAGGCTGGTGCTCTCTGTGGCATGAGCCCCTTCCGCCCCGCCAAGTCCACTGGGGGCCGGCGCTTGCTCTCAGCACTTGGGTGGCAGGTTGGGGACCCACGGGCTCTTTGGTCCCATGACCCCTGGTTCCTCCCTCAGGAAGTCTGTGAGGAGCCGGTCCTCTCGGAGTTGACAGCTCTCTCACAGGTGGACGTCCGGCCCTGGGGCTGGGGCCCAGGGGGCTGAGGCTGGTGGCGGCAGAGGGCGGAGCTATGTCGGGGAGACGCGGTGCAGCTGCTTCCCTCTGTCCTGCGAGCTCCTGACCTTCCTCAGTCCCCAAATCTGTGCGTGGAACTCGCCGAGCTTTCCTCATGTTCCTGCACTGCCACGCGTGGCCTGCAGGCCCAGCTCTCACGGACCGCGTGGGCGCGGCAGACTCAGCTGCCCTGGCGACTGGGCCCGCATGGCCACGGCCACTTTCATTGCCTCTCAGGAGGGTGCAGGAAGTCTTTGTCGTCCTTAAGTAGACCTCCTTCCCGTGCCCCTTTGTGTCCTGCTGTGGTAAAATGCAAATGTCATTGGCCATTGTAACCAGAGTCTGGTGACCCTCGTGCAGGGGGCCCTGCAGCCCTGCAGCCCTGCATGTTTGTCACTGGCTTAGCTCATCAAGCAGAGCACGCTGGGGGCTGTCCTGCTGTCGCCTTGTCAGACTCCGTCCTCGTGCACACAGCCTGCAGTGCTCCCTTGGGCCGCTCCTGCTGTTAGCTTCCGGGGAGCTGCAGCTGTATACGAGGTGGTCGCACATCTTTGTCCCCCTGAGGCGACCCCATCCTCTCCGGTCGGCGCCCCGGGAGGCTTGCCCAGCGCTGCCATTCGTAGGTGGCTTCAGCCGCCCTCTCCTCTGCCCGCAGCAAGAGTACTGGCGGTTAGTGGAGGAGAAGGACTGCCACGTGGCCGTGCACTGTGGCAAGGTGGACACCAACACCCATGGCAGCGGATTCCCAGTGGGAAAATCGGAGCCCTTTTCAAGGTAATGCTTGGGGCCCTGTCCATGTCCTGGAGACTGACAGTGCGCCCCTCGCCCAGCCTGTGACGGCCCTCGTCTTCCCCACAGGCACGGATGGAACCTCACCGTCCTCCCCAATAACACAGGGTCCATCCTGCGTCACCTCGGTGCTGTGCCTGGTAAGCCTGACCGCAGGACCCCCGCCAGCGGGTCCGAGGGGACGAGGTGGCTTCTGGGTGAGGCCCTCAGAGCAGGGGTGGATGCGGTGGCGACTGAAGAGGTCGGCAGAGCTGCGGAAGGTGCTGGGTGGACGCTTGGGGCCGGCGCTCCAAGGAGAGGTGGTTTGTGGGCTGCAGAGGCCGCAGAGGCTTCAGACCTGAGGGGAAACCTAAGGTTGCCGCCGGCACCTTGGTCCCTGGAGAGGGGGCCTCTGTGCCTGTGTCCGGAGCCTGTGTCCCACTTCTGGAGGCAGAGGGATGGCTCTGGCGCCCACTCCCGCCCTGCCTCCCCTGCGCCGGGGGCTCCGCAGCGGGCACCACGGTCAGCAGCCTGCTCCCTGGGTGCTTTCTGCCAGCGCCCTCACGGTGCCCGTACCCGTGGGCTCCCGTCCGCGGGGCTGGCTGGTGGCGGCGGTAGCTTCTCAGGGTCCCGGCGGGCTCCGCATCTCATGGTTCCCAGAGGTGCGGGCGCGGGACAGCTGCGCCCCTGAACCGGGCTGTGTGCTTGTGTTTCAGGAGTGACTATTCCCTGGCTAAACATTGGCATGGTCTTTTCTACCTCATGCTGGTCTCGAGACCAAAATCACCTTCCGTACATTGACTACTTACACACTGGTGCTGACTGCATTTGGTGAGTGCCGGCGGGTGGCGGGGCCGTTCGTGTCCTGTGTGGCTGCGGCGTGATGCTGGCTGGGCTGGGCACTGGGCTGTGTCTGATTTCGGTGGCACATGGGAAATGACAGTGCTTGGTCATGTCTGGCCTCACAGCCTGCCTGCCACACGCT
>RJWT010052756.1:0-10527 GCA_004365215.1 Cuniculus paca | reverse complement strand
TGAAGTGTTGCCCCAGTGCCATGCCACCCTGCCTTGGAGCCAGCTGATTATGGACTGAAATCTCCAGAAACTGTAAGCTAAATAAACCTTTCCTTCCTTCATTTTGGGTGTTGGGTGTTTTGTCCCAGCAATGAGAGAAAAGTAACCAAGACACATGCTTTATTTTACTAAACTAACATTTTTGTTCACAATTTCAATTAAAGATCCCCTGTTAAAAAAATACATCCTTTGAAAAATAATTGTATAAGCATGAATGAAATTCAGGTACTGTGGGTTGGAAATAAGTAGATGGTGAAGAAAAAAGGACTAATTTTAAAATAGTGGAAGGAAATAGAGAAATGAAGGTCAGAGGATATAAAGTATATGTAGGATAGATTAGTCTAGATTTAATGTACAACACTTACATTATCAGTAATAAAATTTTACTGTACTTGAAACTCATGTCATATGAGTAAATTTTTGCTGCTTATACCCTAAAAGCAAACCAAAAATGTAAATGTAAAAGTATATATAACATGATCAACATGTTAATTTATCCCAAATATGATCCTTTTTACTGTCTACATATATAATATAACATCATGTTGTGTACCTTAAGTAGGCAAAATTAAACTTATTAAAAGTACCTCATCAATAATAGTTGTTAACTTTCATTTACTGTCAAAGTGAATACAACTATTATTAAGGATGTCTAATGAGACCATGTACAAACAAAATGTTTAATAACTTCAGTAGGTAAAAACATCTTAATAGGTTAATAAACAGAATATACTTAAAGATTCAAAATTTAAACAAATACACATTCACACTTTAATTAAATGTCCAAACTATGTAGAAAAATTCTGTTCATTATCATATATATATGTCTGCCTTGCTGTGTTTTAATTTTGGAACTGGTTAAACCAAGGGGATTACTACATTTTATGTACAATATTCTCGCTTTCACATAGATACATCAGTCACTTTTTCATCTCATTGTAGTAAAGAGAATTGAGATTTGGGTTTTACATCTTTGACTTGGAAATGCCATGGATGCTGCTCTGTCCTTCATTGAAGATAAGACATGCTGAATTGATTTTCCAGAGTCATCCAAATATTAGAAGCAAAAGATCTGTGTTTGATCCATTTACTTGGCTTACAAAGTTCACATTTACAGTTTCTCTGCTATCTAAGAGTAACATCAAGACTTAGACATGTTTCAGTGCTTTCTAAAAATTTCTAAAAGATGACTAAAAATTTTCTAGCTGATTTATAATTTCTAGAAGTGAGAAATATTGTCCTAGATGTAAAGTAGTTTAGGAGCAGACAAATACACATCATGACTCTGAACATGGAAATATACTAATAAGTCCTATTCATCCTGGAGGTTTCACTGTTGCATGACTTTCCAGAATGCTGTTGGTGGTAATTAGTATCTTCTTTCTCTTGATACAAAGGTTGATTCTCATCAAGACGTTCACCAAGATATGGCTACTGGCCGGATTTTACTTAGACACAACCTTTATAAAGACACGAATATCTTCTGATGCATTTTTCCGTTTCATTAGGATGCACAAAACCCGCCTTGATCATAGAGTTCGCATATGTGTAATTTGTTTGATCTTGCCCTGATGATATTGTGAATTTGACCTTTCAATTGTAACTGAACCTTTGCCATTCTGTAGTGTTTTAAAAGATGCTTTTCATGCATTGGTTCTCATTACTGACATTTTCTGATTTTTACTATGGACTTTTCACAGTTGGATAAATTTTTATTTTGTGTATTTTGTTTCTAGCCATATTGAATGAATTTATGAACTTTTGCAGGTTGAAATAAATCCAAAACGCCTTGGCTTTCAGCTTAGAACATCTCTTTTCTATTTCTGTATCAACATATTCTTCCAACATACTGCACCCAGTACCAAAAAGATATATTTATATATCACAATGGTCTTTTATTCATTTGTGGAATATTCTGCAGGAAAATAAATAAATGAGCCTGCCGTTTTTTGTGAACTCTTAGTGTCACACACAGCCTTATTGTAAATTATACCCATTTTTAGACTTTGAATGCTACTTATTTTTATGCAACAGAGATATTTTGGAGGGAAAGCATGGAAAAAATTAAAGGAAAGTTAATTGTGAAAAATGGTCAGGTTCTGAATGTAAATGTATCTTATACATTTCAATTAACTATGTAAAAATAATTTTGAATAAAAGGAAAACAAGTACTTTAAAAGTTTTATATATACTATGGAAAACATAGTTATAAATTGCAAGTTCTCCTTGTGTATTCAATGAGAATAGACGTAATGATAACTAATGTTTCCTTTATAATTGATATTACTTAAACTGTTTTTCTAAAAATATGCAAAACTTTTGGGAACCATCTATGGAGTATGTGCTTGTTTAAATAAAAATCATTTTCTGGTAATGATGAGCCAATAATGTTAATCCTGAAATTCCTTCTCATGTTGAACCAAGAAAAATGGTGAACTAATATTACAAATTCAGGATTTTTTTTCCTTTTTTTTTTGAAAGTACACAGAATTAACAAAAGGTACCCAGATAGTTTTGCAGAGAAAATCATGGATCTTCCTCAAGAGGAAGGAGAGTTCTCAACAACTGGAAGGCATTGGGAGGTCCAACCAAAAAATCTTCTGGTTTCTTTTGTCTCTGATCAGGAGGCTGTTCACAGCCCCAGCTGTTCTTTGATGGAGCAGATGGTATTAGACAGTATCTGTGATTACTTGAGTGAACAACTTCCCTTGTTCATTAAAATCTCTGCCTTGACCACTATGACACTCCAACACTGTCCTTACTTTTAAAACATTTGGACAGTGAACAAAATTCTAAGGGCAAACATTCTTTTTCATGCCACTGCTTCCTAAAGTGTGCTTACAATAATGAGACAACTGGCAAAACATCTGTGAAATGACAATGCACTAACACAGACACCGAACTTATTTACATATATAGCTGGATTCATTGTCAGGATATTTCTGTTACACTTGATGACTTGTAGAGAATAAATCTCAGAAATTGGTTTCAGAAATTGGTTTTAGATATGGAGTTCTGACTAATACTGTAGGCAAAACATATCAGCAGGTAAAGTGTCTTCTCTAAGTACTGTTGCCTTTGTTCTCAATAAGCATTTTATTATCTATGTGCTCATTCTGTATAGTAAAATAATTATTATTTTGTATAAGCAACAATCTCCTGCAAGAAAATGAAAGTTATCTGTGTGCTTTGACACATGTGTGTGTAGATATATAATTTTAAATTAAAAGCTGTGATCATTAGAAAATCTTTAGTATATCTCATGAATGATGTTGTCTGCCATCAGCCCTGGGATACTCCTATCATACAACAGCCCTGTGTGATCCATACAACAGCCAGGTAACCCATACAACATTTGTGTGATCCACACAAATCCATATATAATGACTATTGTCATATTTTAATTTCTTTTTTGATCATTTAAATGAGGACAAAAATTTAACTAAAGAAATTTTAGAAAAAAAAATGAGTAGAAATAAATGTTTCCTATGTTTTTGTTAAATACCACATCAAATACCCATTTGAAATCATATAATTTTTCAAAGATTTAAAAAATCTACTGATATGATTACATATGTATCTAATTTATCACTAGTATTATTCATACAATTCTAATGTTTAGAATCTTTTGATTTTATAGTCAGGTATTGTTTTTAAATATATTCTAATACTGAAATTCTAATAATTTAGTTAAGAGTTTCATGTCCATATCAATAATATCTAGATTACTTCAGCATACAGCATCATTTTCTCAGCAGGTTATCAGTTATACAACCTTACTAATAAACAGTATGTATATATTTTAACTATTTATACATGTATATCACATACACATATAATTCTATATATACACCATCATAGTTATTCAAACATACTATGTATTATGCATGCACATACAATTTCTGTATCTTATTTTTTTTAAATGCTAGGAAAAGCTTAAATGTTTGGCTTGGTCAAATAATTGGCTCTTTCACGAAGATTTGAAAACTTTTTTTGGTAAAATCAGTTGGATGTTTTGTATGAATTTTTGGTCAAATTTGAGTCAGTTGATTTCAATAATCTTTTATTTATTTTTTGTACTTATTAGTTGTTAAAATGTAAGTAAATTTTTAAATCAAACTTAAAGTTTAGATTACTATTGTTTTGCTGATATTTGCAACTTTTTAAAATAAAATTATTGATAGTATTCATTTATAATTGTATTATCTATAAAAATACCAGAAATTCCTTTTGAAACATAAATGTTGCTTATATGTGACCAATAATATTTTGCCCATCCATTTATGTATATATGTGTATGCTTGTATTCATATATTTGCTATTATACATTTAAAAAAATCTTAACACCTCTACTGTTGAAGTCTTTCATTTCTTCCTTGACTCCTATTTCTTTGCTTATTTTTTATTTTTATGTGAATGCCTTACTACATTAATTACTTATTTAAATAGCATATTTTCATATACTACATATGAAATCATTTTCACTGGTCATTTTCACCAAAGCATAGGCTGGTTTTGTTCATATTTTCTTTCATCTAATATTTAGAATTCACTTCTCAAAGTCCAAAACAAAAATATTATTTGAGCTTTTATGTTTTAGATTTTGGAAAGGAATGAAATGAAATAATTAAACTGTAAAAAATAATTATAAATATTTTCCACCTGGAAAATGATCTGCATCAATTTAACCAGTCTTTGTCATATCTTTATCTTTCTCCTCACATTTTTCATAAGTACATGTCTGTAGTACATAATGTTTACTTTCCTTGTTGGGAGTTAATACTTTGTAAAGTTCATCTTAATTGTTTTCTTTTTCATCTCCTTTCCTTTTCTTCCCACCACCTCCACCCATCTCTTGATTCTCTTCTTTTTTTGTACATATTTGCAGTAAAAAAGCCAGTAAATATTTCTGTTCTGTTCTGCTGTCAATCATTTCCTTTATGCCTAGGTACATAGCTGACTATATATATATATATATATATATATATATATATATAATTTTTGCATATGTATCAGTAATCAAACTCAGGACTTTGCTCTTGCCAGGCAGGCTCTGTGCCACTGAGCTTCATCCCTGGCCCCATACCTTGTATTCATACATATTTTCTGATTGAACAAATAGTAGAGAAATAGTAGGCATAGATGATAAAGAGACAATCACTTTCTACTTGAAAAATTTTCTGAAACAACAGGGTAGGTAATTGGTAGTATTTAGATACATTTGTCTCCTGATTGTCAACATATTACTCTGTAAATTATTACCTCTGTAAATGTACAGTACACAGCCACTCCCTTGCCAGGTATCTTCTTAAAAGATTTAAAGATATCATATTACAGTAATACATGCATGCCTATGTTTATAACAGCAACACGATGAACAATAAATACATCTTGAAAGAAACCCATAGGTCCATTAACAGATGAATGGGAAAAGAAATATACTATATATATATATATATATATATATATATATATATATATATCATTAATGACAAAAAAGGATAAACTTGAATACTTTTTAGGATAATAGATGAGCCTTGTGATCACAATGCTCAGTGAAATAAACCAGACAAGGAAGGCTAAATAATGACTGGTTTCTTTTATATGAGAGATCCAAAGTATAAGTAATTAAATAGCAAAATGAAAGTAGATTGTAGGAAACAGAAAGGTACACCTTTTGCAGGTGAGAAGGGGATGTAGGAATAGAGAAAAAGAAAAGGGAGTGGAAGGAAGAACAAATAAAGAGGAATGGGATGTGTTATATACAAGTACCAATTCCTCATGCTGAATATACTCATTATGTGCCACAAACGTCTACCAGTAAAAAATAAATTATAAAAGAAAAATAATAGAAAACTTCTCCTGTCATGAACTAAAATGTTCCCAATGTCAAACTTTCCCACCATATTATATATAGTCTTTGTTTTCTAACCACTGATTGATTAACTGCCATGACAAAGCTTAACAAATTACAAAACTTAACCCTTAGTAAAATGGGCATGTAAAATATTTTTCCATGTAATGTTTTTGATAATATCTAGTTTCTGGGGTTACACAGTTTCATGAGTTCAGTGGTAATGCAGATGAGGACACATCATTCCTCCTAAAGACATTGTGTAGAAATATTTACAGACAGACAGAAGCCATGGAAGGAGAAGCAGGGCCATGAGAAGTTTTGTCTTGGGCTCCAGTCTTATTAACTTCTAATGTATTGTCCTGGTGATGCTGGAAAGGTGGTGCTGGACTGTGCACAGTCAGGAGGGAACCAGTTGACTTACACTAGCAGGCCACTCACAGCACTGATTTCTATCACAGACCCTAAACCTCTGTAATGTTTTCATTCCTGAATATGTACAACGCATCTGAATCTCAACACATAAACACATTAAGTAGTGTCATTCAAATTTTGTATGAAGTAAAATGGGCTCATGAGTCATCATCACCATATTAAAAATGACAAAATAAAAGGCAGTTCAGCAACTTTTTCAGAATAACTTGTTTTTCTCAAAAAAGATAAACTGAATCAATTCACATAATGAACTGAAGTTTATCATAGCACACAATAGTTTATATGTTGGTTTAAACACTTTATCACTGCAACAAAAGCACATTACTAAAAAAATGAAAATGTACTTTCTCTCTCTTGATTCCTCTTTAGCTCCCATCTGAGGCATGCTTATACCATATCTATGATACCAAATGTAAACATTTGATCATTCTGCTTTAAATTGGTATGTCCTTAAGTAATATCTATATGCTGTTTAACATTAGACATTATAAATCACATTTGTGTATTGAATATTCAGCTACACACACTTTCCCCAATCCAAATTTCAGTACTGTATTAAGCATACATTTATTTCTTCTTCCATTATCCACAGATTCTATCTGTTGGCTCATAATTTTTATGGTAACATTATTAATACACATTAGTTAATAAGTTTATGAAAATAATTACAAAAACTATAGGATTCATCCAAAATATTAGCTAAATCTAAGAGGAAATAACCACATATTAACTAAGGAAAATCAAAAGAATATTTTTAATTGAGGTGAGTTTTTCTATTTTACCATATCTAAATAAAGAGAATTTTTAAAACTTATTTGCAAAACAAATATGTTTTCATCATTATTATTGTGGTGAAACATCTTCAGCACCACACTCTATCAGAACAATAAATAGAATTTAAATTAAGAGCTGTTTCCAAAATCTCCTATTTCTGTTTCTCCATTTTTCCGACCCCTCCTGCTGAACAGTTCTTTGTATATTAAAAACTAGGCTATCAAAATACAATGTCAATTTAAGGTGCAACAATTATTTATATTAGTGTTACTGGGAGGAAAAAAATACGATGTAGTAAATTAATCTTTGTGCAGCAAAGTACTCCTTAAAATAGGTTTTCAGTTTGCATGGTAATGAACTATTGCTATCTCTACTGAACAGACATCTTGAAATAACTATGTCTGAAGTTCTTTAAAATCCCTCCAGAAAATTTCAGTTTCAGCAATGCAAGGAAGACTGATTTCTCACTTATAATACTGAACAACACAAGCCTGCTCCCCGCTCCCAACCACACGCAAAATCCTTTTCCAATGTAGGGAGTCCCTGAATCAGCTGTGACTTTTACATGTTTTCCTTTGACCTTCCCAGTGATAATCATAACAGTGGTTGCCTGTTGAGGATCAATCAGCTTTCATAAAGGTAGCAGTCTGCAGATTAATCTCATAATATTAATTTTACAAGTTAAAAAGACAAGCCAGACATACACGACAGATTCCAGTGCTATTTGCTCCCCTAAAAATATTTCTTGTGCACAATAAACAACAAATTTCCAATTTGGTGAAGTTATAAACGTGCAGGTCTCATAAAAATTAATTTGAATGGATGTGACTGTGAGTTTGGGATTGTGAAGATTAGGGGAGACGCCTGTCGTTATAATTGCCTGCTTGGTGCCTCTGTCACTCAAGACTGACACAGCTGCATTAGCAACTCTCATCAGAATCTAATTCTCAGATCAAATTCCCATCTTCAATATATCCTTTAATAAGGCTTCCATTCTCCATCTTTTAGCCTTAATTATTGCTCCCTGTCTCCCTTGACAACCAAATTAAAAGGTACATGCTACAACTCCATAATGATGATGATCATCATAATACTACTTGAAAAATCACAAACTGCTCCATAGCAAATCCAAGCTAACCTTGTCAAGGTTGGATGTCTTCTGATAACTAGATTTTCTATGGATAGCTTCAGCACTAGAAGATAAGAAATACAATTATATAATCTTTTATTGATTTTTTTCTTTTTTCTTTTTCTCCTCCATAGTATGTACAATTACTTGGGCAGTTCTCAGATTGTTGAAGTTGGAAATGGAAAATTTACACTCACTCAAAGCAAATTCTTTTAACTCTTTGTTAGATGCAAGTAGTTTCCTTTGACAAAATAAATTCATGTCAGGGCTGGGGGTCTAGCTCAGTGGCCTAAGCGCCTGTCTGGCAAGTGTGAGGTTGTGAGTTGGATCCCCGGTGCTGCAAAAAAAATAATAAATAAATAAATTCATGTCAATTTGTATAGTGAAAGGACTTTTGGTTTTAGCAGTGGGCTGGCTATTTGGGTCATTGTACTGATTACAGCTCAGTTTTGTGACTTTGTGAAGGTCACAGAATCTGTTGAGCATAAGAATATTTATTTGTGAATGTAAACCGCTAAAACGAGTGTTTTTGTGGTTGCTTTTCACTCTACCGTTTTGGAACAATTTATAGTAAAAACAGACAATTTATGTTTTTAATGTGTCATTACCTATAAGGTCATACTATTTCTGATGATGCTGTTTTTGAAATTATTTGTTTACGAAAGTTATACCTACAACCATATGTCTTCTCTGAAAGGTCCTTGAGCATTAGCTTCACAGGTTGGTCACCTTGATGGCACTGGAACTTACATCTGGTTGTTAAAATCTGGAACTTTACTGCCTGATTTCTAATCTTCTGACTTCCTGTCTACCATCTTCCAGTTTTCAGATATCCATCTTTATTGTCACATGAGTTTCTCCTGACCAGACCTACTTTCCGTTAGCAGCTGCATTTCATGGTAATTGTAGTTAGTTGTGGTGGCTGTTATTGTTCGTGGTGATGTTTAGTAATAGTGAGTGATGATGGTTGGTAGTACGGGGTGTTTATTTAGAATGCTGTGGCTGAGTCAAATTTGATGTCTTCATTGGGTCTTATGATTGCCTAAAACTTAATCTTCCCTTTCACTTTTCTGCTGTTTCCATTTCTGTGCATCATTTTCTCCTTAAAAATCTTCTCCCTCACTCATCCCTCCTGTGGCTTTTAGACAAGAACTGTGGAAAGATTCCATGAAAAGAGGACCCAGGCTTCCATAAAATTCAATCAAATTTTATGCCATCTACCACAGTTTATAGAAATCTTCCAGCCTCAGTGAGTGGAGATGTCTGAGAAATATGTCCCTAGTATTTTTCAGTTTCTTCCAAGGCTTCATATCAATGGTCTTCTCATTACCCCAGTTAACTACAAAGTGGGTGTTAGCCACCAGATGTAAAGTAAGGCGGCTTATTTTTTAACATATTGGGGTGCATGCAATATCACATATTCATTTATTTGTAGCCATGCCTGTGATTGACTGAGTTTTTTGTTTGTCATATAGATAATTGTCTCCAAGGTGGAGCTAAACTGGAAGATTCTGAACCTGGGAAAGGTGTTTTTCAGGCTGACTTTGTCAGAATGCTAAGAAATAATAATAATTCAGTGAGAAGGTATTTCTTTATCCAGAAGAGATTTACAATGAGTTGAAGAAAATTTAGTTTAGTACTAAGATAAGAAATACAAACCAAATGGCATTTTTCAATATTTTTAGGGTAGGTCACAGCAATGATTGTATGAGCAAAGATCATTTAAATAGCACACTTGACAGAGCAGTCAATTCAAAATAAAAAACAGCAACAGAATTGTGGACTGCAGCAGGAGAAGTCAAGGACAGCTACAGCAAAAGTAAAAGGCAGTGTTTTTGTAGATAAGGAGAGCCTGCAAGAAGGCCAAAACTCAACCTGGAAGCCTTTAATTACTCAGATACCAGTATTGATTGGGATAACAACTGTGCAGAAATGAAGGCCAGAGATCGGCTTGTAAGAGAAGGGCAGGATTGTTTTTTTAAGCAGTTTATTGAACTATCTACATGGTCTCAGGCGATACTAGCTCTAATCCTAGGAAATAAGAGGAACCTTGGGGGAGTAAAAAAGCAATGAGCCCTTGACTGATGAGTGGCTTCTCACAGATAGAGATGATTTATGGTGAGAAAAAGCGAGCACAAACACAGGGTCAAAAAATGTCGAAAAAGATTAAAAGTTAAAGGAATGCTCACAAGTCGCTGATTGGGAAACAACTGAAAAGTAATAGGGCATTTTAAAATAGCACTGTAATGACTTGAGACATCACAGTGTTCATTCTGTGATAAGTGGCGACAATACT
>RJWT010052755.1:0-10517 GCA_004365215.1 Cuniculus paca | reverse complement strand
CCTGTGCGCATAAGTCCTTACCCGTCACAGGGCAGTGAGAGGTACCCCAGACTCCTACTTCAGCCTCCTCCCCTATGTAGACTTTTCTTGGATCTGTGTTTTGGGTTTTCTTTTGTTTTGTTCTATTTTGGTTTGGGTTTTTGGAGGCAGGGTTTCCCTATGTAGTACAGCTAGCCTTGAACTCATTTATGTAGCCCAGGCTGGCCTGGAACTCACTGTGATCCTCCTGCCTCAGCCTCCAGAGAGCTGGGATTACAGGCATGTGTCACCATACCCAACTTTACTTGGATTTTAACTCTGTGTCACGTGTGGTGCAAGGAAGTTAGAAGTAAGAAGAGTCGAGCTGGGCCTGAGGGTGCAACCTCCCAGCATTAGGAAAAAAGTCAAGGTCGGCTTGGGGTACATAGTGAGTTCAAGGCTGGGCTGATCTACATAGGAAGGGGTTGAGAAGTATACAGAGTAGCTGGGCATCATTCCTCAAGCCCAGGGCTAACCCTCACCTCCCACCTTGTCAAGGTCACCATTTGTCACCGCCTTAGCCCTCAGGAGAAGGGTGCCGCCCAGCCAGCCCAGAGACTTGCTTCTGGGTCCTTGTCTCCCACTAATCAGCCTCCTGGCCCGAAGCATCTCACTCTCAGCCTGCATCCCCCAGTGTCTGATGCGGCAGGTAGACACTGCTGACCTTCATGGGGCCCACCACTCTGGTACGCCCAACAGGTCTGCGGCTGGATAGCCATGGACACTGGAGCATCCTGTGTCCCCTCCACCTGGGCCACCTGCCTGTGATCCCACTGAGCATGGTGTGGGGTTGCAGCACTGTGTGTGTAGCATGCATGTGCGTATAACCCTGGGTAACCAAACCCCGTGGGCCTGTGCCACCCAGGAGGCATGGAATGGGGTCTACTTCCCTGAGAGCAAGGATGGCTGACGAGGCTGTGTCCCATGTGGGTCTCACCCTGAGCACTTGTGGGAGGGTGAGCGAGGCAGCTTTGACCCCCTGAAGCCCCCCGAGCATTCAGGGGCACTGGCTGGCTTGGCAGGATCTGCTGCTTCCCTCACTCCTATCAGCAGCGGCCCGGGCCTCTGTGGTCTGGAGCTTAGACACACTGTCAGGCTGCCTGGGACACAGAGCCCCTGAGACTCCGTAGCATATAAAGAGAAGAGAAGCACGGCTCTTGGTGACCGGTTCAGAGAAGTTGGGGAGCAGATGGAGGCAAGAGAGGAGTTGGCTTTCACTTCTCCAGGAAGCAGAGTCTTCTGGGTCAAAGCTGCCCCTTAGCATGGTGGAGGGGAGACACTGCCCCAGGCACTCAGAGATAATTCCATGCACAGAGGACCCTCTGCTTCCAAGGAAACCTGGGTCTGAGCTGCAGCAAGGGCCCTGCAGAAGGAAGACACAAATGGAGGCAGGGTGGGCTGGGAACTCAGCCCTGGGCCCCAGGGCGTCCCCAGTCTACGGCCTGCACCCCCCAACACACACACACACACACACCCCGCTCTCCCTGCCACACACCTGCCTTTCTGGATCACCCTCTTCCCCTCTTTCAGGGCCCAGCCTAGGCCCAGGGAAGATGCTTCTGGTTCCCAAGTTGGATGAATCTCCCTGGAACTCAGGCTGCTTCTCGTCCTCCGCCTTACATTAGAGGCGGAAGGCACCTCCCGATTAGGTGAACCCAAGGGGCAGGGGCTTTTTTATAGACAGGCTCCCAAGGGACTGGCTCCATGTCTCGGCTCATACACCTACAACAGCCGAGTTATTAACCAGCTTTATGAAGCAACTACTGCATGCAGGGTCAGCATTTCCTACAGGACAAGCAGGGTGACAAGCAGTGTGCAGGTCAGGACTGAACAATGCAGGGAGCCATGTGCTAAGCACTCAGTGAGGACCACAGCCAGAGTCCTGAAGACAGAGGACACTGCGATGGGCAGCATGGCCAGGAGAAGAGTGGATCAAGTCAGCTGGTGTCTTGGTTACTTTTTTCTCGTTGTTGAGACAAAATACCTGACACCCAAAGTGAAGCAAGGAAAGGTTTATTTAGCTTACAGTTTCTGGAGATTTCAGTCCATAATCAGCTGGCTCCAAGGCAGGGTGGCATGGCACTGGGGCAATACTTTAAGGCAGCAGCCAGAACAAAAGAGAGAAAGCAAACCTCCTCTCCTCCCTTGTATTGTACACAGGCCACCATCAACCCCCTTTCAGGGTGGGTGTAACACTCACAAAATGTCCTTGCCCTCCTTTGCACAGGATGAGAATATTTACAAAGTAAGAACCCTGGCTCCCTGCTGAGTCTCTCAGTTAAACTTCTAAACTGCTCAAGTTGACACAATGTATCAACCATAACAATCCAACCCCTCAACTTGGCATCCAGACATATTTCTTTAAAGTAGCTTCTAGATACCAAGACATGCTAATTCTTACCATTTTGCAATTTGAACATTATAACACAGCTTAACAATTCTTAAAAACCAGCATTAAGTCTATCAACATTATATTACATTAGAAACATAACATTTTGTTCTTGGTCGCCCTAAGACTCATGCACATCCCTTTATGCAAAAGGCATTTAGCTCATCTGCAAGAGTAGCCAAAGTCCTAACAGTTTCAGCATTGCTGAAAAGTTCAAGTCCCAAGTCTCCTCCAACACGGAAGGCAAAGTCTTAGTTGCAAGCCCCTGTGCAAATGAAAACAAAGCTAAACACTTGCAACATGCAATGGCACAAGATAGACATTACCATTCCAAAAGTTACAAACGGGAATACAAAGCATTGGAACCAAAGTAAGTCTAAAATCCAACAGGGCAAATGTTAAGTCCTGTAGTTGCACATCCAGCATCTGAAGCAATCCATTGCAAATTGTGAGCTCCAAAGGGCTTGTGTGGTTCCATGGCTCTTCCAGGGGTTCTAGCTCCCATGGCTTCTCTCTTGGGCTGGCTTTGCTCCCTCATTGCAGGTTTCCTTAGATGATCCACATTGCTGGCTTATCCAAACTTCTGTGGTCTCCATTGCACCTTCGGTTTCACATTTACAGCTTCATACACTGCCCTCTCAGGGGCAAACTGCCTGGCCCCCCAGGCCTTGTGAAATCGGGGTGGAAGCTGACTTAACCTCAGAACTCGTGCATTCTGCATGCACCTAAAACCAGCACCACGTGGATGATGCCGAGGTCTGCTGCCAGCTGGAGCAGTAGCCAGGCTTTCCTCTCTCTTGGCTGTAGGGGTCAAGTGCCTGGATCGCTGGGCATTCTGAACCTGATTGTGAGGAGCAAATTCTTTATGCTGCCACCATTCTAGAACTTCTTGGAGCCTCTGCCGCTATTCTGGAACATGGTGCTCTGAGGCTTTCTCTTCAAAGCAAAGTCTTTCACTTTTGCAGATTGGAAGCTGCAAAGGTTCGAGACTTGCTGCTTTTTGCACTGCATTCAGGCCATCTTTTCTATTTCTCTGTTCCTTCTCAGCAATTGAGATCTCAGCTGTATCTTTACAGCCCACAGCTTTACTGGAGCCTCCTTTTTGGCCAAACTCACATTTCAAATCACCCTGCTGGGCTCTGTGCTCTTGATTCACAATGTAAATCTAGCTAAAAGCCCCCAACAATAGCCATGCCACAGCCTCAACATTCGACTGCCTTGAAATTTCTTTTGCCAGATTAATTAGCCCACCGTCCTTAACTTTAGCCTCAGGCAAAGTCTCTGGACACAAGCAAAATGCAAACTTTCTGCTAAGCCATAACACACATTGTCTGGAGTCCAGCACCCAATGCAGTCCTTCCTGGCAGAAATCTCCCAAACCTGGTCTTTATTGGCAGGCTTTCTATCCACCTTCTGGTCTTCTGAGCTCTGACCAGAATCTCCCCTACAGGACAGCCTAAGCTGTCCCCAGCTCTATGCATTCAAGCAACATCTCTTTCCAAACTCTTCCCACAAGCCATTTCCAAAGGCTCTTGAACCACATGGTCAGGTACAGTTACAGCAATGGCCCCACTCCTCTGGTACCAAATTCTGTCTTGGTTACTTTTTTCTCATTGTTGAGACAAAATACCTGACACCCAAAGTGAAGCAAGGAAAAGTTTATTTAGCTTACAGTTTCTGGGGATTTCAGTCCATAATCAGCTGGCTCCAACAGGGTGGCATGGCACAGGGACAGCACTTCAAGGCAGCAGCCAGAGCAAAAGAGCGCAAAACGCAAGCCTCTTGTCTACCCTTAAACTATACACAGACCACCCCCTCCACCAAAACCTTCAGGGTGGGTGTAACACTCACAAAATGTCCTTGCCCTCCTTTGCACAGGATGAGGATATTTACAAAATAAGAACCCTGGCTCCCTGCTGAGTCTCTCAGTTAAACTTCTACACTGCTCAAGTTGACACAATGTATCAACCATAACAGCTGGGGATGGACAGTCACTTCCTTGGCTCATGCTCCTCCCCCTGTTAGAATCTTTCAGTGGGATGACCCTGGGCCATGTGATCTCAAATCTGGGTAGGACAACTGGGTAGGGAGGTCAGGTCCCAACTGGGAGGGAGTGGGGAGGGGGTCTTCGGCACCCAGAAGGCTCCCATAATGGGCCAGTCTCCAGCAAAGCTCCTCCTCAAACACTCCCTCTCTGTACCTCCTCAAGGGCCAGAGTCCTTGGTTGGTGGCTAAGTGAAGCTAGCCAGCCCAGAGCCTTGGGCAAAGCGCCTTGCCTGGGAAAAGAAGATGGCAGAGCTGCCCCTGGAGAGTCGCCGGCAGAACCTTCCCAAGGGCCTGCTTTGAGGAGCTGGTCAGAGTGTGGCCACAGGACAGTGGGGCCTCTGCCCTCCCCAAGGGCAAGCAGTCAGGCAGACTAGCCCAGACCCTCCCACTCGGGCCTCGAGGCCTTTCTGAGGGTTTCTGCTGTGGCTGTGATTTCAAGGGCTTTTGGACCCCACTTTCTGGTGGAAACCTTGGTTTTTTGGAGCAACATCCCTGCAACAGGGACTATCCATGGTGTCAGACCCTGACCTTGGCAAGCCTCCCCAGGAAGCAGTGGCCAGAGACCTGTCACCTTTTCCAGCCCCTTCTCAACAGAATTCCTCTTCTATCCTTTGGTGCTGCCACCATTAACCACTTGACTTTCTGGGTTCTTTGAAATGTCAGAAGCGTATGCAAGTTCCAAACCTGATAAGCAGAAAGCATTCACCTTGGAAAGGGAAAAAGCATGAAAAAGGGCAATGCTGTACGACAGGAGAGAAGCTGGCGTTAACAAGGCCGTGTGGACACACCTCTAATCTGGCTCCCTGGGAAGCCCCAGCCACTGCTGAACACGCAGGGATGGATGCTGACGGAGGCAGCTAGACCTTGTGTGGAGGACACGGGTGACCCACCCTGGTCTCGCCTCCCCTCCCCTCTGGCAGGGAGGTGAGACTGGAACACAAGGAACTTCACTTCAGCAGAGAGAGCAGGCCAGAGGCCGTGACACAAAGGGCCACGGGTGTAGAGGAAGGTGAGTTCTCCTTGCATAAACTGCCATCTCAAAGGGATCTCTCCAGGGACTATTCAAGATGAAGAGGCAGAGTCACCAGGGCATTCTGTGAATTGACTTAAGTTCTGGGATTCTGGCTTTAAACCCACACCAACATCTTTTCTCAGCCCTTGAAGGTTAAAGAAAATGCCCTAGAACAAGTTTAGTGTTTTCCCCCACTCATAGCATCTGATCCGCAGAGCTTGGCCAAGTGCCAGGCTGGTCTGCGTTTGGCAACTCTTTCCCATCTTTGTGGGCTCACTGTGCAGAAGAGCAACAGCCTCTTTACTAGACTAGGAGTAGCACATCCAGGGCTGCCAGCAAATCGCAGGTGAAGGGACCCCTCTGGGGCCAGGGGCACATGTGCGTAACTGGACAGGCGAAAGTCAGAACTAATGGATTCAGACATGACGTGGGGCTCATGACCATGGGCTTTTTCCCTATCGATTAATCTGCCATCCAACCCTCCTGCCATCCCCAGGGCATGGGAAAAATCAAAAGTATTCCTGTGTAAAATGACCCCCAAGCGAAGGAGGCGGAGGACTTTGGATGAGTCACAGGATCCTGACATTTTGTATAATCAGAGGGTCTTCGTCACCTGCCCCGAAACCACCGCCCTCAGTCAGCAACAGCCAAGAAGGACAAAGCATCATGGCCAGCATGGTAGAGAGGAAATGGCTGATGCCAGGCTTCGCTGTAAGCAATGCAGTGAAACCATGTATGAAGAGACATTTTCTTACACTCCACC
This sequence comes from Cuniculus paca, assembly GCA_004365215.1. NCBI lineage: Eukaryota > Metazoa > Chordata > Mammalia > Rodentia > Cuniculidae > Cuniculus > Cuniculus paca. Next base: position 4,289 of record RJWT010052755.1, on the reverse strand, counting down.
CATTCCAAAGACAAAATGTTTGATTGAGAAATCTGCTAAAATAAATGTGCCTGAGACTCCTCGGCCAGCCAGTGGCCAGGTGCTCCAAGCAGGGTGCAAGGGCGTCTGTGTGCCTGCCCTGCCGTGCTCGCTGGCCAGGTGACCTCCACCGAGTGCCTCCTCTTCCTCACCTGCGCTGGACACAGTGCCACCTGTCTCCTGGGTGCTGTGGCGCTGTCTCTGGGAAAGCACTCGAAAAGAAGTGTAAAAGGCTAAACAGCACAACTTCAGTGTTCAGGTTAGAGGGAAAAAAAATCTTCCTTTTTATCGACAAACCTCAATTAACTGGAGTCATCTGAGGAAAGGTTCATTAAAATTGCTGGCAAAGTTAGGTAGGAAGAGACCCTCCTCATATCCATGCAGAGGGGCTGATTAATAACTGTTGTGACAGAGATGTAGAAACAGGGGCCACTTGGAGTGGGACATGAGGAAGGACTGACCTCTAAGAAGTTGCTTTTTAAAATTAAATCCCATAAATGTTTATCAGGTTTTTATTTTCTTTTTTTTTTCTAAAAGAGAAAAATCAGCAACTTTAAAAAAAAAAACACTTCATGCTTTAAAATGCCAATTACAATACTGCTGGTTAGATGAGGCTTTTCTCTTTCATTGGCTCTGCCTGTCTTTTTGGTGTTTTTTGGTTCTGCTTCTTTACATTAGTGCGACTTTCATCTCCTGAGCAGCCTTCCTCCTTCTTTCTCCCGCCCCTGTCCCCTCTTAAACCCTTGGACAGACTCCGAGGTGGCCAACCTGATGTCTTAAGCTTAAGAATCACAGCGTTTGTATTTCATTAGAAAAAGGCCATTTTGTTGCGTCTTGCAATAAAATTCAGTCCAGTTAATTGAAGGTTTAATGTAGCTTCTTAAAATCAGAACTCAATTTTCAGAATCACATAATGAACGTTAACAGCTTACGTGGCCGGCTCTGTAGGTTAAGTAATGGGGAAAAATGCTTTCCACAGTAACCCCTGAATGCTGAAGCACTAATTGCTTTATTTTTTTTTCTTTTTCTGTGGCAATAATTTTTGGTAAGAACCTATCCATACTGCAGGCAGTGCGTCTTTTTTATGGAAGAAGAAAATATGAACTTGCATTTTATTTTGATGTTAAAGCAGAATGTCTTCTTTTTACTAATTTTGTTTTCCTATAAGTGTTAAAAAGCTGTTTCTCTCTAGCCCTCCTTTGGGTCAGAAGGGCCTCCTAGGAGGCTACTTGGTGCTAAGTCCCCAGTGTAGGGCTCCCCCCTCATCCTCCCCGATAGCTCCTCAGCCACCTGCACGGATGACCTCTGCAGAAGCCCTTCATACCCTGGAGCCTTCGCCAAAAAGACCTCCTCTGTCAACACCTTGACCTCTCCCCAGTCAACCACCAGCCACCAGTCCACAGTCCCCACAGTGAGCCATTTTTACATCCACCTAGGACCCTTTTGCTTGCTTCTCCCTGCCTTAGGCAGAGGGTGAGAGAGCTGGGAAGGCTTCTGCCCTCTTGCTTCCTCTGGGCACATCAAAAAGTTTCAGAAGCCCCTTAGCTATTTCAGACCCCTCAAGGAAGATTATCCCCAGCCCTCTAGTTCAGATGCGCCCTCCCCACCATTGCTTTTTCTGACCCTGTTCTTACTTATCTTTGGCGTCTCTCAATGTTCTCACCTCCTTCTCTTACATCTGCCCTTGTTCTCTTGTTTTCTTTCATTCTTCACTTCTCACCCCCACCCCATCCCTGTCCCCATCTCTTACGGTCTCCATTTCCACCCTTATGCTCACTCTCAAGGGCTCCAGGACATGCCTTTCATTCAGTCCACAGAGTCTCATCACTGTTCACCTCTGCGTGATTCCCCTAGGGAGAAAAAAATTACAGTCTTGTCAACTTGTCTGACAGCTTTGTTTTCCTGCCAAATACTCTCGATGCCTTTCATGTAAATAGATTCTTTGACAGATACATCTTATTATGTTCCCCATTACAGGAGAAAACACACTTTTCACTTGATGTTTAGTTTCTATTATAAGGCTGATAAAGCATCTGTTACCAGGTTCTACTCTTTGCTATCTTTGTTTTTTGCTTCATGGTCATAAGTAAAGTTTCTAGAGTTTCCTATTGGTTTGAAGTTTAATGTGTCACAGCAAAATTCTTAGTCTAGGTCTATGACATCCCACATGAAGGTAAAGGAGGACTGCAGGTTTAGTGCAAAGGGTTTAAAAAGACAGCACTTGGAGGCTGAGGCAGGAAGATAACTGTGAGTTTGAGGCTATCCTGGACTACATAGTGAGTTTCAGGCCATCCTGAACTACACAAAGGAACAGAAAATGAAAAACAAATTTGAAAAAGATTTAAATAGGTAGGATTGGATGTAATATTTGTGATTCCATAATTCAGTAACTTTTCTGATTTTAGTAAATCAAGTGCAATTTTCCTATTAGGGTTTTATTGTTTTTAGTCACCTACATGTCCAATTTTTTAATTTAAAGAGGTGCTTTGGCTCTGGCCTGTGTTGATAACTCACCCCTTCCTCTACTACACCTGCATAGGTTGCAGTGAACACAGAGGATCTAGAATTCCCTGTGCTGGAAAAGCCCAGCACAGTGCTTCAAATGTGCCCTTTCCTTTTTCTCTGGGGGTCCAAATTGTGGAAACATGGGATTAGGACCCTAATAAGGGAGGAGACTTCCAGAGAGGCACAGTGCCTGGAGCCTGTGGCAGAATATAGAAGAACTAATCATTTTAAAAACCTAACACTTTAGTTCATGGCTAAGCCTAAAATAAGAAAGCCAGTCCCGTGGCCATCCAGACTTCCTGAAATGCCCCCAGTATCTTTCATGAATAAACAAGGGTTTTCAGAGTACCTGTCACCACCGCCACTAGAGAGCTGTGTGTGCTCTAGAATGCTGAGTAACCACATAAATCTCCAAGTGGTTCTGCCACCAACAACTATTTAAGAGGTTGTTAGCACCTGGGTTTTACATAGTAATGGAAAATGTCCCAGGTCCATGTGGAATGGAGTGATGTCCCTGGGAATGTGACTGAGTGTGGCCCATGTTAAAGCACAGGTCACAGGAGCGATGCTTGACAATACTAACCGGCTGAGAAGCTGTCGTCACCTGCCACATGGGCTCACAGGGACTGCTGGGTCTGTGTTTGAGGCACAGACTCCAGCCCCCATCCAAACACAAATCATAATGCAAGAGGGCCCTGGGGAAGTTTGGTTTCTCTAACTGTCTCTATTCTAGATGGACCACTCACATGGCAGTCCCTCACCAAACCTAAGGCCTTGCTTAGGGCACTTCCAAGTGCATGCAGGGCTGAAGGCCAGTACTCATGGCTCAGCCTGTGCACAGCAGGCTGCAGACTGAGGGAGGAAGGGTCATCCAGGGGGTCCCATGACCTCCCAGAGCCATCCCACCAGGCAGTGGTGCCCAGAGGGTGATGGCTTTCATGGGCCTCCATGGTGTTGGCCTCAAACTCGTCCCCTCAGGACTGACAAAGGACAGAATTCCTGTGTTTTGGGCTGTGGCTGTTCTCCAGAAACCCACACCTGAGTCTCTAGAGTTCACCAAGCACGGAGTCATCTCATGGCCTCTTAAGTTACTGATCTAAAAAGAATTTTAGTTTTTCCATCTGTTTGAGAGCTTTCTCTGTGAGAAAGATTGTGGCACCTCTGATCATATTTCAGTAGTTTAATAAAAATGCCATTTCACCAGAAAAACAGTACTAAGAGAAAAGTGTTGCTTCTCTTATCCCTAAAACTTCCTTCTGCCTAAAGGAACCCCCTGAACCCCAAAACATACCAGTCAGATTTTATCGACCTGCTCAGTGAAGCAAGCGGGTTTTATATATTTATATATATAATATATATATTTATCTATTTATATATTGACTCTTTCATTTAAACATTTTCTTGTTATTTTGGTGCATTTGGTGTTGATATTTAAACATCCAATATTTTATTTCCACATTGAGCTCAATTATAGAATATTAGCTTCTTTTGTTTCTCACAGCCTCCAGATAATTTCAGAAATGTTTAAATCTTCACCTCTATTTTAAATATGTGGTGCTGTTGCTAATTTCATATATGTCAATACCTTTTGACATATCTCTGGATGTTTTAAGTTCTGCTTCTATTTTTAATTGTGATCTTATCACTATGCTTCTATTTTCATTCTTAATTTTGGGTATTTTTTTTCTGGTGCGCTCAATTTATTTTTTAAATCACCTTGTATGTTTTGAAAGTGTTACTTATTTGTGTAAGTAGACATAGGAAAA
>RJWT010052754.1:0-10515 GCA_004365215.1 Cuniculus paca | reverse complement strand
GCTCTCCACAGCACCCAACCGCTGGCTGAGGACCTTCTGGATTTATGTTCAAATATGATTTGTTTCCCAGTGACTGACATGATAAGCAGTTAACACAATTAGTTCCTGGTTCTGCCAATCCCCGTTGAAGTGGCCAAAGACATAATTAATAATAGGATAATGGCTCTTCATCTAGACAAGGTGCTCTGAAGGTAAAAATAACCCTGAGTTCCTTACTCAGGACTCTCAGGCTTCCCTGCCTCTTTGGAGATAACTTAGACAAATCTAACCTCTCTTGGCTTCGGTTTCTGTGAGAAGCCAATGGGAAAATATGAACAAAGGACTTTTAAAAGTTGAAACAAATAGGAGGGATTTTTGCATGGGCACCCGAATTGGAGAACAAAGTCCTAGGGGACCTGGGGATGGGAAGGCACACAAAACAGGCCTGTGACCATCTCAAGCCTTAAACTACAGCTCACCTGGGCGTGCCGTCCAGCTGCTTGGTCCCAGATGTCAGTATTGCTGCAGAGTGAAGCGTCCTGCAGTACAGCGCTCCTTGGAGTCCTGGCTCTCCAGGTGTCAGCACTGAAAGAGCCAGCAGAGCTGTGGAGTCTTGGAAAGAGTGCTCTCCCTGGCTTTGAGACTCTGGTGGATTTATGTGGCATCAACTTTGCTGAGTGCGGTTCACTTGCACAGCCCTGTGTTAGTATGGCCCACCAGAGACACCTTGTAGGAGGCTTAGAAGCAGAGGTAAAGCAGGAGCCAGATCCTTTGACTGGCAGGAGACAGGTACCATGAGCTACTGTTGTCATGCGTGCACGTGTCACTCACCACAGCTCCTGTTAGTCTGAAGAAGTAACCAGGCCCTTGCAACTCCAAATCCTGCCAGAACCTCTACCCGCTAATTCAGAAGTACTTATAAACTATTAACTGGTCATAAATGTATAGCTAAGGGGCTGCATTAGTTTATTCTAGCCATATTGTTGGCTAAATCTTACAGCCTCACTAGCTTAGCATGACACAGTGTTTTTTCTCATTCAGGCCCAGTCCTATTGGTAAGGGTTGGGTTCTCTGCATACGGGCATGGGTAATGGAAGCTCTGGGGATGGAGTTTTGAGGTTGCCCAGGTTGCTACAGAAGAGGAGAAGAGATTTGAAAGAGCCCATCTGCTTGGTGTCCCTTTTGGTCTGGAAGTGGTCCAGCAACATTCACTCATTCCTCCAGTGAGAACAGATCAGCATCACTCTGGGGTCTGGGAGATGTAGTCCTTGGCTGGGCACTGCTTACTGGCAGCACAAGTGTTGGGGGAGGTACAGAAGGACATTGGACCTCTCTGCCAATGGTGCTGTTATGGTTTGGATCTGAAGTGGTCCCCCAAAGGTTTGTGTTTTTAGACCATGATTAGATCAAGGGTTGCTGCACTGACTGTGCTAAGTGTGCTGTCAGGAGCTGGGGCCACAGGGGCTGTGTGTTGTGAAGTCCTCCAGGTCTGTGATCTCCACCATCAATGCTCCTGTCTATTTGTTAATCCTGTTACCTTGGGCTTGGGCTACCTATGTCCCCCTTTCTCCCAGGTTTCATTCTTCTTTGAGGTGGACCCCAGGAGTGTCGTGGCATTTCATGGAAATTCAGCTAGTGGTGCTGCAAAAGTAGGCACAGGGCACGTGCACTGGAGCTCCTCCTGGCCCTGCCACTCACCCTGTGACCCTCACCCCTTTCAGACTCAAGTAAGAATACATGGGATGATCAAAACATACAAAGGTTAATTAAATTTTAAAAATCAATTAAAGTGAAAGATAGTCATTAATCCTCCTCAAAATACTCCCTGTGGCTTCAAACATACTTGACAGCATGAACTGCACCCTGCACTGACCCCTCACTGCCTCCTGGCCTCCAGCTTTGGTGGAAGGCAGTGACCCGCAAGAGAAACTGCCACATCCCATCCCAGAGTTAGAACATCAAGAGATGGGTAACCTGAAGAGAGAAATCAAAAGGTGACCTGGGCTATTTGTAACCCAGAATTTCCAGGAAACCTAATTCCAGTTCTGCTAAGTTGTCTTGATACCAATTTTTCACCCACTTATAAACTTCCTATCCACAGACAACTATTTTAACATACTTAATTTCCTGACAAAGACAATAGCAAGATCACAAATTCATCTAAAATAATGTACCTGTCCTTTATACAACTGAAAACTCACCAACTCCTCTTTAAAATAAGATGAAAAGTCCTTTTATCCACAGTGGCTGGATCTATTCCATCTCTAGCCAAGTTTCACTCACCAATCCGTATTCTCTGACTTAAATACTGAGATAGAAGATTAACTACTATTGACATAATTCTATCAGATGGTAAGGAATTAGAAGAGAATAAGAGAAAAGAATTGGCTAAAGAATTGTACATGCACAAATAAATTCTTTTCAAAAGGAAATATGCACAAAACCATGGTAGTTCTCATTCTGAAACTGTTCACACAACTGCAGCCATAATTTATAAATACTTTAACGCACTTTTCAGTCCACATATTAATCCCTTCATTTTTGTGAACCATGGCTAGTTGTAGTTCCCTGATAGGTAGTGCAACCCAGGCCTTATTCTTTCTGTGGTTTTCCATCAGTTTATTCCATTATAATTATAATCCCATGATAATTAATTCTACTAATTTAATCACATGACCCAGGATTATTATGAGGGAACCTGCTAGCCATTGAATTATCACTTCACACAGATTTGCACTAATACCTGATAACAGTGAATATGGCCTTACAGATGAGGTCATTAGGGTGGAACTAATGAACATGAATGGCATTGTCATAAGAAGAAGAAATCTGGGCAGAGGCCCATGACAAAGACACAGAGGGAAGGCAGCTATGCAAAGATGGAGGCAGAGATTAGAGCAATGCTCCCATAAGCCATGGAATTTCTGAGGCTTCCAGAAGCTGGCAAGAAACTAAAGTATACCCCAAGAGCTCTCCCACAGAATGGCCATTAGCGTTTTTATAATTCATAGTATTTTCTATCATCATTTTTCTCACCTCTATTGTGTAGTAACAAAACAATCCTTGGTAATCAGGATCAGTAGTTCCCCCTTCCTGAGCCACTAATTTGCTGATCAATGGAGGCCAGTATAGCTGGGTGATGATACCAACTTGAATTTTAATGGAGCATCACCTTTTGCTCTGGTGAAGGAATGCTTTCTAGGGGCTTAAGAGCCCACTGTTGCAGGGACAGAAAGCAAAATTTCTGTAGTGGATTATTCTCCAGCAACAAAAGAGAAATAATCTACTCTTACTCCATCCTTCGGTTTCTGAGCCTGTGAATCCTGGCTCTGGGAGAAGCAACAGTACTTATTTAGAGGATGTCTTTCACCTTGGAAGACAGTGTTGTTTTCCAGCTGTCACTGTAACTGGACCTTCAAAAGGCCATCCCATCATTACAGCAAGCCAGCAGCTTCCACACTGAGGGGACTTGGCAAGACCGGTAAATTTCAAATGAGTTCCTTAGTCAGTCAGGGCTCCCTGGTGAAATGGAACCAATAAATTGCATGAAATTATAAGAGGGGATTTATTCAGTTGGCTTACACAAATGGGATGAACAGCCCCATGAGGACTGCAGGCTGGCGATTGGGAAACCAACAACTGCTCAGAACAATAAGGTTTCCAGAAAGCTGGAAGCCTCAAGAGAGTCTAATGGTCCAGCCCCAGCCCACGACTGAAGGCCTGGAAGCCTCTGGCAGAGTTTCTGGTGCAAAGCGACATTCACAGGCTAAAGAACAGGAGTCTGATATTCACAAGGGACAGCAGCCACAAAACAAAACAAAACAAAACAAAACAAAACAAAACAAAACAAAACAAAGCAAAACAAAACGCTCAAGACGGATGGAGAGTGTGCACATAAGAGCTGCCTGTTCCTTCCGCTTCTTCATTCCATGCTCAGCCTTATTTGGATGGATCTCCCTACTCGGTTCACTGACCCACATGCTGTTCTCTGGACACACCCTCTACACACACCCAGAAACACACTTTCCCAGTTTTCTAAGCAGTCAAGTCAAACAGACGATCACAATTAACCAGAACACTTGATAAAAATCAGCACTGTTTGGCCTCCCTTGTTGATGAATAAGGCGAAATCCACTGACGGTGAGATCACAAAAGACTGTGGGCAAGAAAGACAATCACACCCCTAATAAGCAACAATGTCATAAGAACAAATTGCAGGTTTTTCCAGGACTGTGGTGGCAAATCCCCCACAGGCTGCCATCTCGTGGGGTCCACATGGGTGTCCACTGTCGGCAGACAAACGCAGCTGTGACTGCAGTTGTTAGCCATGGTGAGTAGACTTCTGTGCCCATCCCACGCAAAACTTTCTCCATGCCACCATGGTCACTGGTCATGAGTCTACTGAATAAAGACAGGAGGTGCTGGAAATGAGACTGACTTACTTGTTCAAAGGAAGAGTCACTTTGTCCATTTGATTAAGAGCCTTCTCTGCTGACGTTGTTCGGAGAGCATTTATAAGGGCTAAATATCTTCATCTTAGTTATCATTCAGGGAGTTTTACCTGTGCACATCTTTCCTAGACTATGTTGTTGCCAGTTTTCAAGTCCTGTTCCTTAGAAATCCCTGACTATTCTGCCAATCATTAGCTCCTGCATGAGTGTCCCTGTATCTGCCTAAAGCTCTTCCAAGCAAAATAAACAGACACTACCCTCCATATCAGTTTTACAGACCCCAAGGGTATATGTCACCAACTACTGTAACCATCCCCGCTTGCCTTAGGGGACTAAGTGCTGTCATTTGGTCCCCACCACCCAGCAATTCCATCACCTCATTGAATTAAAGGAGCCAGTTCGAGGGTAGCAATTTTCATCACCTTTTGTGATGTATGAAGAACTGTCAGCTTGGAAACATTGAAGGATGCCAGAAGTATATTTATCTCCATCTTGGTGATAAGAATGATAGAGAGATGATGCCTGTGTTATTTGGCTTAACTTAGTCATTCCACAATCTGTACATATTTCAAAACAGCACATTGCACATGATACACATGATGTATGTAAGTTTTATTTGGACATAGAGTCATTAGTGCCTCTACATCTAATCAAATCAGAAAATCAATTATAAAAACCAGGTCCAATCCAAAGAAATTATTTTTAAAGTCATTTGTCTAGAACCTTCCAGAACCGAATTCTGAATCAGACAGATCCAGTCAGTGATAGGACAACTAGGAGCTCCATGCAACAAGGGCCTCAGTACAGGAATTTGGCTTTGCACACCTGTGGATGCTCTGGGAGAGGGTATTCCTTCTGGACCAGGTTCTGGACCTGAAGTCATCAGGCAGGCAGTCTGGAAGAATGGCCATGAGGCAGGAGAACAAGGACAAAGCAGAACTCATACAGGCGATCTAGAACTCATAAGGAGAGGCTGGAACCCACATTAGTCTTTCACTCTCTATTTCTGAAACTGGTGCTGGGTGTTCTGCAAGGGAAACTGGCGCCCTTTTACTTAATCTAACCTAAAGAATGACAGCTTGTGAACTAAGTCAGTTAGATACTTTTCAATTGCACCTAAAGCTTGGAACTCTTCAATGATACACCAAAGTCACCAATAAGAAGTGGAACAGATGTGGAACAGGGCTGGTCTTGATTATGAGAAGCCCAGGGGCCCAAAGACATTCAGATCACAGAGCCCTGGGTGTGACCTTGCCTCTGTGACTTCAACCACATTCTTTAATGTCCTTTAGAATTCATTCCCTCCATACGAAAGAGCAAATAATGGGTCGTACCAATCTTGCCAAGCTGTCATAAACATAAAGGAAGATAAGTACATGGACAACATGCGTCCAACTCATGACAGGTACTTAGCTCCCACTCAGTGAGTACCTATCCTTGCTCACCTGCTTGCAGCAAGTGACTAAGTGATTCACCCAACAGCCCGGTAGGTTAGACACAGTTATGTCACCCTATTCTAAAATAATTTCCCCAACATTCTACATCCTTGCCCTGATTTCCCCAGGAAGCAGAAAGGGGGGAAGGGAGAGCACGGCCATCACCAAACTAATTAGCCTAAGTGCAGCTGCCTGATTCCGTCAGACTGTTCTCCAAGAAGCTTCATCAAGTGACACTCACGTCCCTGCCTCGGGGTAGAAGGTGTACAAGCAGGAATGCTGAATAGGTTCCCAGGGTATGAACACTAAGGGAGGCCAGGGTTGGGGGAGTCTGTGCCTAGCAGCTGGAGTAGAGATGCCTACATTTGCGGAGGCCTGCAGTGGTGCATCACTGGATATATTCCAGAAGGAGGAAATTGTGGAGCTAGTCTGAGTTCACAGTGTATGCGAAAGACATGCCAACATGCCGTTCCTATCTACTGGGGTGGGGGGACACAGTGTGAGTGAGCTATTTCCCAGTGGGAACAGGCTGTCGCCGGTCCATATGCCTGTTCTCTTCCGGTCTGTGGCCCATACCTGTGTTTGAGGAATGTCTGACCCAAATCAGACGTACGGTGTTGGTGTTGACCACACACAGGGCAGCCAGACTTCCGCCCAGCACAGCCAGCACAAGGAGCCTCCAGGTCTGCAGTACCTGCAACACTTTCTGGGGGAACTCTATACCACTGCATGATTGGAGATGTGACCCTGCACGGAGCTGTACTGTGCCGTGCTCATGGGAGGAACAAAGCCCCTTCTGGCCCCTGCTCTGAGAGAGGAGCCTCCAGATGGGCTTGTGCCAACAACCTGGGAAGGAAAAAAGAAAAAACGTTCTGTTCTCTGATTAGGCAAACAATAGTAATTTCTCATTAAAGCTAACGGGCCGGATGCCCTGGTGCATGCCTGTCATCCTCGTTACAGAGACTGAGGGAGCGAGATCACAAATTCAAGGCCAGCCTGGGCAACCTAGCAAGACTGTCCCACAACCAAAGGGGGTTGTGAAGATACAGCTCAGTGGTAGAGCCCTTGCCTATCTAGCATGCATGACCCCTGGGTTCAATTCCCAGCATTGTGAAAAACTAATTAATGCTCCTATAAAAAACATGTAGGTATAAGAGTGCTTCAAAGGTAAAAGAAGAAAATTATTACCACACAAGGTCTCTCTTCTCCCCAAAACAACTACTATTAACATTTGGTTATATTCTTTTCTAGGTTTTGCCTTATGGATGTATAAATATGCACTGGATTTTAAAATAAAATTGAATCACATGATGTAACTGTTTTTATTACTTTACTTTGTTCTCTTAACATTATATGGTAAATATTTTATGCTGTTACTCTTTCAAAACATTGCATTTATAGCCAAATAATTTTTTAGAGATTCAGGCTGTGATTTTTATTATTATATATAGTGCTGTGATGAACATGCTTAAATGTAAGTGTTTGATACCTTTCTGATTGTTTCCTTTAGACGATTCTTAAGAGCAGAATCACTGTGACAAATGATGTAAACATTTTTAAGAAAATTCTTACTGTCAAAGTATTTCCAGAAACTTTGGATAAACTTACAGTTCTATTAGCAATGTGCTTATGCAAAATGCTACAAAAACAAATCAATATTTTTAAGGGTTTTTCAGATTAATGGAAGGAAATGGTATCTCATTATTTTGATTCATATTTCTTAGACTAATGGCTCTATTGACCAGCTCTTAGGTTTGTGGCTATTTGTGTTTCCTCTTTTATGAATTATCTATTTATTTTATTTGGTTATTTTTCAATTCCGATATTAGTATCTTTATTGACTCAATATAATTAAGACTGCTTATTCTTCTTAATCTTACTCATTGCAAATATTTTCACCATCTTTTTCATTTCATTTTTAATTTTTTTTGCAGAGAACTTTTTGAAACAACACCAATGCTCTGGGGTTCTGTGTGTATTGTATAATTAAATCTAACAGTGGTTGCCTTTGTGATTTATCCCTTGGTTTTGCATGTTTATGATGCTCTTTCCATTCCAAGATCGAGTTAAATGTGCTCCTATACTTTCTTTCAGATAACTAAGATGATGAATGAAATCAGAATTGGAAGAGCTATCATTTTATAGATAATGAAACCCATTTTTAAGAGGCAAACTAACTCAAAATGCAAATCATACAGTCAGGAAGTGGCAAAACCAAAGCTTTATTTCTGATTAGGGTATAATCAACACACAACAGAAATGTACAAATCTTAAGTATTCAATAGGATGAGACAATTGCCTACACTCTTGTAAACACTACCCACATGGAGATGCAGACCAGTTCCACCACCACCAGCAACCATCATCAGAGCTATTTCACTATAGTCTGCATTTGCCTACAGTGGGATTTCAGAGAAATGGGATCCAAAATGTTTTCTTGATTGCCTTCATTCACTTGTATAGTATTTCTGGGGTTCCACTGTGCTGTTATGTATGTAAGTAGCTCACCCTTTATTTGCTGAGTAATATTTCACTGCATGAATGCACTTTTGTGTGTTTATTCTGTTTTGGGACATTTGGGTTGTTTCCCACCTAAGACTATTACGAGAGGGCCAGTAGGAATATTCCCGTGGAAGTGTCTATTTGGACATATCATTTCACTTCTTTGGGAGTAGAATTTCCGGGCCACTGGACAAAAGTGTGTTTGACTTAATGGCAAAGTAGAGGTTGGCTTTACTCTCTGACACCAAGTACCATGCCCCAAGCCACTGGCCCACACTGTCCCTCACAGACTCAAGCACAGATCAAATCTAAATCTCGCCTGCTCCCTTTTCTCACTGTGGAAATTTGGGCACGTTAACTTCTCCCTGCGTTGTTTTTTCATATGCACCAACTCTCCAGGGTAGTTGTGAAAATCAAAAGTGTTAATACAAGTGATGGGGGCTTGCACATGATTTTGATTATTACATGAGGGAATGTGTCTACATTTAATTTGTCAGATTGTCAGATACAGGACTCAGGGAATGCTTTTCTTGAAGATAGCCAGGAAACCTTCGCCCCCTTAAAGGGCCACCCTTTAAGGTTACTTATGGTAAAGGCTGCCACAGTTCAACTGGACCTGCCACCTACCTGGCCTATTGTCCGGGTCTAAGGCCTCAAGCGTTCCTGCAACTTGAGACTCTTTTTGCCCAGTTCTTGCACTTAGCTTTTTGGGTTCCACACACACAGCTCCCTTACATTGTCTCGCTCCAGCCAGTGCCTGGGGACTCTGGGTTTTAAACTCTTTAACATCTGAGCAAGATGCTGGACCTAGCTCTACCTTTCCTCCTTGGACACCAACCAAAATACCCAAGAGTGCATTAACATGGCCAATTCACAGCCAATGCAGATGTGTGTCCTCAAGAGAAACACATCGGTAGCCTGCATGGTGCCACTGGGACTGAACCAATTAGCACATTTCTAATCTTAAGTCTTTCTGAATTCCTTCTAGAACACAGTGGACTCTTCCCTTCCTCCATATGCAGTCTCCCCATTGACTGATAAGGGTAGAGAATGAGACTGTGTAGTGCACAGGACTCTGGTACACAGTTAGCAAGGTATCCAAGCAGTACTGTGGATGTATAAGGAGAAAATATAGCTACATGCAAGTGTTCAATGCCCCTCTTCCCCTCTCTCCTCCTAAAAAGACTTCTGCCTTCCCCTGTAGTTCAATTCCTGGCTTTTTGTTATAAAGATCAGGAAAGTATAGAGAAGGAGAGTGGAACTCAAAGAGGCTTTTTAGGTTTTGTTAGAAAGTAAAAGCAAACTATTCATCCATCTTATAAATAAGTCAAGGTTGTGCATGTAATCTACAGTGGAAATGCATAACTTAGCGCACACTTACCCATGGGTTTTATTCATTCCCTTAGTAGGTATAAATCACACAATATTTATTCAGTTTTTAAAATTTGGAGAGTGATGTCATAGATATCTGCTATACCACTTAAATGAAATTTTAAAATGCAAAACTATGCTATTATTATTATGATAGATAATGATTATTATGGTAGATAGGTACTGTGAAAAAAGGAGTAGTTAAATACATGTTTATAAAAGTATAACAATGATAAACAAAAAATTATTCTCACCCCACTCCCAGCAGCATGAGAGATGGATATGGATGCACCAGGGGAGTGGAAGAGAGAAGCTGTGCAAGGACTGAGAGAGGACAACTGACCACAGGACTCGAGCAGACTCGGCCATCTTCATCTCAGGGCTCAGAGAGTTCAAAGTCCACAGCATCTGGGTGAGCAACAGGTAGAGACGCCTGGCAGGCCTCAGCAGAACATCCAGAGAGTTGCTGGCTAAAGACTCGGCCCCAGCCCCTACAGCCTGAGGCCTAGATTGGCCTGCAAGTCTTGAGGAGCTAAAAGAGTAGGAGCAGGTGCAGTGCAGATGTCAGCTCTGACTTAGAGGCTACCACAGAACCATGGACACTGGAGGATAGCCAGAGAGAAATTACTTTTTTTTTTTGGTCCTTTGAGTTTTTATTTTTGTTCTTTGTTTTGTATTATTTTGTTTGGTTGTAATTCTTTTATCTTTTTTCAATTGTATTGTTTGTTTTTTTATTTTTTCATGTGAGTGAACATAGTCTCTAGTTTTTCTAGTTG
>RJWT010052753.1:0-10515 GCA_004365215.1 Cuniculus paca | reverse complement strand
AAAAAGACAAAAAAAAAAAAAAGTCTTTCCAAAAAATTCATTTCACCACAATTGAACTAGAATCCATATAAAAAACATTAAATGAGGGTTGATGTAAATATTGTCCCTTACATAAAATTTATATAAAAATTGACCATACATATAAGCATAAAAGATATAGATATATGTATAAACATAAAAGATACGCAACTTTTCAAATGAAACATGGAGAAAATCTTCATGACAAGTTTAGTAAATAACAAAAAACATAATTCAGAAACGAAAAGAATGATAAACCCAGAATCACTTTTCCTCAACAAATGCCAGTTAAGAAACTTAAAAAATGAAATATCAATAAGAGAGGAATTTTGCAAATTGCATATTCAAAGATCTATATGTTAATATGTAACATGCATCTTCATGGTAAGAAAACAACCCAATTAAAAATGGAAAAAAAGATTTCACCAGAGGTAATACACAGAAGACAAATAATCTCATAAGATGTCAAACATCATTAGCCATTTATGAAAACCAAATTAAAACCATGGGTAGGCAAGACTATACAAATTGGAATAGCTGAAATGAAAAATATCAAGTGTTGATAAGGATGCAGAGAAATTAGAAATGTAACATATTGCTTGAGGAAACACAACATGCTGTACTCTAAAAAAGGAGATTGAAGAGGATGTCAGAAAATGGAAAGATATCCCTTGCTGTTGGTTAGGAAGAACCATGTGAAACTATGTGAAATGGTCATACTCCCAAAACAGTTATACAGCTTTAATGCAATCCCAATCAAAATACCATTAGCATACCTTACAGATTTAAAGAAAACATTCCTAAAATTCATTTGGAAACAGAAGAGACCTAGAATAGCAAAGGCAATCCTGGGCAACAAAGGCAAGGCAGAGGTATCACAATCCCTGACTTCATATTATACTACAAAACTACAGTGATGTAATTAGCGTAGTACTAACAAAAAAAAAATTGAGGATCAATGGAACAGATTAGAAGATGCAGACACAATTACAAAGACACTCCACCATCTTATATTTGACAAAGAGGTTAAACATGTTCACTGGAAGAAAGATAACCTCTTTAATAAATGGGGCTGGAAAAATTGGCTTTCCACATGCCAAAGACTGAAACTAGACCCATGTTTATCACCATGCACTAAACTAAAGTCTAAATGGATCAAAGATCTAAATATTAAAATAGAAAGACTAAATCTACTGGAAGACAAGGTAGGTAGACATCTTGAGGACATAGAGGTAGGCAAAGAATTCATGAACAAAATGAAAACCACAATGGAAGAACTTCAAAGAGTCAACAACTGGGATCTCATCTTATTAAAAAGTTTTTGCACCTCAAAAGAAATCACCAAGAGAGTGAAAAGAAAACCTACAGAATGAGAAAGAGTTTTAGCCAGCTGTCCCTCAAACAAAGGACTTATATCTAGAGCATATAAAGAATTGAAAAACATCAGGCTCCCCAAATTCAAAAACCCACTCTAAAAATGGGCACCTGAGATGAACACACACTTCTCAGATGAAGAAATACAAATGGCAGATAAATACATGAAGACATGTTCAACATCACTGGTCATTCAAGAAATGCAAATTAAAACAACACTGAGATTCCTCCTCATTCCAGAAAGAATGGCTGCCATAAAGAAATCAACGGATAACAAATGCTGGTGAGGCTGTGGGGGAAAAGGAACCCTTCTCCACTGTTGGTGGGAGCATAGATGGGTGCAACCACTGTGGAAATCACTGTGGAGATTCCTCAGAAAACTAGGACTGGAAGTCCCATTCAAACCAGCTACTCCCCTTCTGGGTATTTTCCCAGAAGAATTGAAAACATCATAGCACAGCGATACATATGCGTGCATGTTTATAGCAACACAATTTGTAATAGCTAAATCTTGGAAACAGCCCAAACACCCATCAACCACAGAATGGATAAAAAAGATATGGTATTTTTATACAATGGAATACTTCTCAGCTATAAAAAAGGATAATCTTGAGGCTTTTATAGGTAATTGGGGGCAACTTGAGACCATACTCATAAGTGAAATAAATCGAACTCACATTTATAAATATTATATTGTTTCCCTAGTGAAAAATAATAATAATAATAATAAACTGAAAGAGTGATAAGATCCAAAGTGTGTAATAGATACTGTGGAAATGAAAGGGAAAGAAAGTGCTCAAAAGGAAAGAAAAACTGGAATAGGGAAAGGAGAAAAGGAAGAAGGG
Source organism: Cuniculus paca (assembly GCA_004365215.1). Classification (NCBI taxonomy): domain Eukaryota; kingdom Metazoa; phylum Chordata; class Mammalia; order Rodentia; family Cuniculidae; genus Cuniculus; species Cuniculus paca. Next base: position 8,278 of record RJWT010052753.1, on the reverse strand, counting down.
AAAAGATTATATATATATATATATATATATATATATATATATATATAACTGTATGTATGTATATGTGTGCAAGATAAATAACAATACTACCAATCTGTTAGTTCATCAAAAAGAACAGTTTGTGCTGTCATTGTTTGATTGTTTGATCATTTTTATGCCTAGATCTTGTAACCTGAACAACTACTTCTGAGATAACAATATGCAATATATTAACTAGTGTTAATTTTCTATTTTTTTAATTCTGTATGATTTCTATCCTTTTTTTCTGTTTTGCTCTTTAAAATAAAAAAATACAATATGTTACAGACCCTCTGCAAAACAGTTTGGTGGTTTCTGATAAAATGTTTATGTGTAACCCAGTTGTCTACTCCTAGTACTTTAGAGAAATAAAAATTCATGCTCAAAAACATACACATATCTGTCAATTAATAGATGAGTAAATCCATTCTGTTATGCCCATACCCAGTGGAATACTATTCAGCAAGAGAACACAGAAAACTATTGATACAGACAACATGGATCATCCTTAAAGGCACTCTGATGAATGAATGAGGCCAACATACATACAGCATGATTCCATTTATAACATTCCAGAAAGACAAATCTGCATATATAAAGAGAACAAGCAATAGTTGTCAGGGAATAAAAGTAAGAATGTTTTAGCTTCAATAAGATAGCATGAAAGATGAAGGTGGGAAGTTTGGTATAATGATTCTACTCTACATTATGATTATAGTGATTATACAAGTCAACATGATTTGATATTCATAGAACTGTACACTATAGAAGATCAATTTTCCTCCCTATTAACATAAAAGGTAATTTTTTAGAGGGCAAAGACTGATGTCAAAGGATTTAAAACCAAGTAGAATGATAAAGACAAACACTATACACATGCACATGCGTGCATGTGTGCACACATACACACACTCCATACATACACACTTGCAAGTCTAATGGTAGAGACTCAACCACTTTCAACCCCATAGTCTATATTGAGCCTATGGAGACTCAATAAGGTGATGTATGTTGTCTATGGCAGCCAAACCATAAACCACTAAGCCAAGAATTTCTCGTGTTTATTTCATGGTGCCTTGTCAGTTGTGAAAAGTTAATGCTGAGAAAGAAAAGCAGGATCTATACCTCTCTTTGTGCAATCAAATCTCACTGCCAGAGTTCATAACGTGCACTGAGGGATGAGATAGGATGAAAAGCTAGCACACTGCAAATACTTGAAAACTCTGTCTCATATAAATTCATTGAGGAACATAGGTAAGGATGCCAAGACACTTGAGTTCAAACTCATGTTTATGGACAGGCTCCCTCACTAAACTCCAGTCAAGAAAGAAAAGTGCACTGCCATCTCATTTAGCATAACTTTGTCTCAAATATACCACTTCTTTCAGAAGATAAGAATGACTCTCAATCTCAAGAACATGCTTCAACTCTAATGTTCTTAGTTTCACTTATACAAACTCTCCTTACCTTTCTAATAAAGGTTTCCTTTCTGAACATGCTAGGATAATTGGGGTTGTTGATTTTTTTTCAACTTTGTTGTTATAGACAGAGTGGAATAAAACACGAAGTTTTTCTCTGTGGGAAAACAAAACTCTGGCTTTGGTTTTTTGTTTTTTGTTTTTTGTTTTTTGTCCTATATTAGTGAGACCTGGAATATACAGGCTACAGCAAAGAAAATGAATAAGACAAATACTATGCCTTCAAGGACCTAGCAAAGGTCAAATAAACATGCAAAGCAGTCTATAATTAAGTGCCTTGAGAGGTATATCAATTATTGTGAATTATAGGGGCAGGAGGAGTACATCTGGAGGAGGTGGGCGGGGTAAATTGAGAGCAAGAAAAGTTTTATGAAAGATAATCTCTTGCAGTCTTTTGCCACATGCAGAATATTTTCTAATCTTTATGCTTGTGGCAGGTAAGAACTTTTAATGTCCATTCAAACAGTATTTTCATCCCCTGGAATAAAAACTAAAGCGTTAGCACTGGCTAAGGTCTATTTGAGTTGTTCTTTTTCCAGAGATAGTAATAACTTTGCTTTCTAAAAAGAGAGACCTCTTGGAATAAAGAAGGGTTTTGGGATTAGAGCTAGTAATAGAGCCATCTTGATCTGAGCACTCAAAACTCCATCCTAAGACATGCTGTGGATTGGAGGAAGGATGGCTACCTGCTGTCTGAATGGTTGTCAACCTTTTATTTCCTCCTCTCATTCACACACAAATTCAATCACACTGTTTTCCTCATATAAATATATTGAAAATCTATCTTTATCACAACTTAAGAAAAGTCATTCAATCCAACTTTAAGGATTCCACTATGTATTAGCAACAACTAAGCAAGCTATATGACAAGATGCCCTCTAACTCCTAGGAGGAAAAATTCAGTAATTTCTTCTTAACTTCACCTGCTGGAAGAGACCTGGAGAATATCCTGAAGTGGAGTTATTTTAGGATCTGAAACTATTGCTTTCTCTATTTTCCATCACACCTATTATTTTATATCAACTTGGTAACATTTTTTATAAATCACTGCTTCTATCTCAAAGTTTTTCATTTCATTGTTCTTCAACACTTACATCATACATCTTTTTTGGGAGAATAAAACCAAATGAAACAGAATAAAGCCAATCAAAACAAAAGAGTAAAAGTGGTACAGTACTTCAAAACAAGATAATGGGAAATCAACAATGGCTGCCATATTACATCTTTTTATATAATCATTAATATCACAATAAGAGTCACAGGATAATGAGTTCCCACTAAGTATCATGCATTGTGTGGTAATCCTCACAATAGTCCTATATGGCTACTTGTCATTATTCTTATTTTATAAGTGGGTAAACAAAGACTCAGAGATAGTAAGATACCCAAGTGGTAAATTGCAGAGCTCAGAGAGGAGCTCAGCTTTATCTGACTTCAAAGATTAATTTAAAATATTTTAAAAGACTATTACATTTGATATTTGAATGGGACTTTTCATCTTGCCTAAGAATTTTGCTAAAAAAAAATCAAAGGTAAGAGTAAATACATTCTAAAGAGCAGTGAAACATGTTTCCACAGAACTAATGAAATTGTACAGAGGACACCACCTGATTACCCACCTAGTGGTAGGACCAGATGAGTAAAGCAATTCTTCCCTATTTATCTAATATGCTCACCCTCTAGATAAGTACTGAAATGGGAGATAGAGGAAATATAAGAAAACTGAAGCTAGGATCATACCTTCTAGGACTTATTTATGGGTAAAGCCCAAGGGTGGGAGGCAGGAAAGAAGCTATGAATTGTATGTGAGACTCAAGCTTTTACTTACTCAGTGGAGGAATTCTAACCCATGAAATTCCCTTGGGTCTCTTTTGCTAGGGCACAGCTACTATTTTACATGATTTCTTCTGCAGAGGAGCGGGTGCTGACAGGGTGGTCTCCAGTGTAGTAATGTGAAGTGGTAGAAACTTTGAATGTGGGGTAGCAGAAGGTAATTAGGCCACAGGGGTTCCAACCTTAGCAGAAGAGGATTAATACCTTTTCACAAGAGTGAGTCCGTTCTCATTTGACTGGATTGGTTCTCATCAGAACTGTTGTCATAAAGTAACTACACCACATGTGTTTGGCCCCTTCTGCAGGTAATTGGCTCCTTTTCAGCTGTTCTTCCATGTTGTAAAGCCATTAGGAGACCCTAGGATGTCACTACTATGCTTTATGGACCCTCCAGCCACCAGAAAAGGTTAACCAAAAAACTTATAAATCATCTGGCCTCTAGTATTTTGTTATAGCAAAAGGAAACTGGCACTAATCTCAGTCATAAGGGCTCAACCCCTGGGAAGGAATAACTTCCTACAGATGCCCATCTTTTACCATCATTGCCTTGAGGATTGGGCTTTGACATATGAATTTGAGAAGAATGAAAAGTTAGACCGTGGCCGTATGTCTAACTCCAGTGTGGCTGCAGTATTGAAGCAGCCAGGTCTGTCTGTGAGCTCTCCCTGGTGCTATTGTTATGCTGAAAATGAAGGCAGCCAAAAACAGCTGAGTGTACACTAAGAGGTCACACATGCTGACAAGGGAGTTTCAGAGCCAACGCTGGCACTGAAACCTACCCCACGAGTCCTCAATCTCCAGCTATCACTCATCTTCTCTACCTTCTTATCACTTGTGTTTGACAGCTCTTCAGTGACAATGAAAGAAAAGTTTCTCACCTCCAGGTATTACATTGGTTGGCAAGATTAACCTCTGGAAAGATTTAATTATCTTTGAGAGGGCAGCCTCTCTAATAACATCCCTTTATCTATCTTGTCCAAATTGGTATTTGCTTTGGTGAATCTGATCCTAGGGCTTAGCTCTCCTGTCACTGCACACCATGAGTGGGCTTCGTTAAACACTAGAGGCTGAGCCTCTTTCAAGAAGCAATTCCACGGCTCCCTACTTCCAGCTGTATCTTGATACACAGAATGTGCTTGAGGTTGTCTGTCAGGATAAGCAAAGAAACTAGGTCACAGAAGGAAAACAGGTTACAAAACAGTCTGTGTGGAATGAGCCCTGTGGATGAGTGTATATACACATGGCAAGAAGTCTAGAGATATGCTTCAAAATCTGATCAGTGATTAATCGCTTTATGCTGGTGTCTAGTTTTAATGTTTTTCCAAGACACATAAATTGCTTTTGCACTCAAAAAATTACAAATTAAATTTAAATACTTAGTTGTTACTCTAGAGTTTTTAAAAGATGATTGGGGGAGCCTCTTGAGAAGTTGCTCTAAAGCCACCTTATCATGGAATTGGAAAACTGGATCATTTACCTTTTTTCAATTCTTATCCAGTCTACTTTTGAGTTTGTCTAATTAAGCTTTTAACCAGAACTTCATAGGATATTGTGTGGTATCAATAATTGAATAGCACATTAATGAGGCTAGCATTCCCCACATGGTGTAAACACTGTTGGGAAGTATAACATTCTCCGAGAGATCCACTGGGCAAGGGATACAACTGAAGGAAATGAAATTTCCTAGAATCTATTAATTTGAGCCAGTGACAAATCCAAGATAGGAAGAAAGTTGTTTATTTGTTTGTTTCCAGTACCCACAAGTGCCTGTTTCACTCACACTACAGCGTTCTCCTGTGGTTGAGAATTTGGTGGGTTCAGACCTTTCTAAGCAGGAACCTTTCCTCAGCACACTGGTGACCTATGAAGACCAGAGGTGAGGAGTGGAAGAAAAGAGCCACAGCTCTTTGGAGCAGTAGATCTGGGGTTTCTTTCTTCAACCAACATGGTGGCATTATTGTACTTTCATAAGGCAGCAGGTTTATTTCAGTCCAGTAAGTAGTATTCTTTGTGTTGAGAAATTAGAATGACTGAAAGGATGAAAATCAAAATGCCCAATTTATTTTTTATAACCGTATTGGAGAACATGACTTAGTTGTGGATTGAAATTAGGCTGCCTGGCACTGCACCCAGGATTTTCCAGCTTTGCAAACCTGAACAAGGTAGTGTTGCAGTGACAGGCCTGTGAATTAGGGTACCCCTATAAATTCATAGCATGGAAGAGTTTATCAGACAGCGGGCTCCTAACAGCAGGCAGGCCCCATAGGAAACAAAAGCAAAAGGAATAGCAGCCTGAGTACACACAGTCCCTTTGTTCAACTTACCAATCAGATGGTAAGCAGAGATGTGAACAATGCAGGGAGAGGGCTCAGAGTATACAGAAAGTAGGTCCTTCTGGGTAGAAACCCAAATATGGTGCAGGAGAATAAACATTCTCCATAGTGTTTAGTCATGCTTACACTCTATTCTTCACTCAACTGGATCTGTCAAGTTAGTGGTTGAGGTAAATGGCCTCACCTTTACAATGTCATGTTGGTCCACATTAGCGATTACCTAACTGGGTTGACTTCTTCTAATCACTAGAAACTGTTGCCAACCTTCAAGTGCCTGGACCCTCAATTCAACTTCCAGTTTCTTTTATGTTTGAAACATTAGTCTTCTGTATTATTTACTTGTTTGTTTCATAATACTTTTATTGTACTTCTGCTTAGTTCCAATCTTTACATGACTAGAAAGTATTTGGTGTAATCAGAAACTTTCAACTACTTGGTATATGCTTACAGTTGTATCTAAAGGCAGTCATTTTCTAAGGAGGTAGGAATAAAGTCTTTCCCATATTGCTTACATTTTTAAAAAATGCAGCCAGTCTTAGAAGCACACACCTCCAATCCCAGCACTCTAGGAATCTGAAGCAAGATCTTGGCAACTCTAAACCCAACCAGGACACCATAACCTGACCCTATTATTTATTTCTTTTCTGAGATACCACCATCCACTACATATTTTAAATTCCCTTGAGGTTAAAATAAATAAAAAAAGTCAACAAATGATAAATAGGCTTAAACATTTTAGAGCAATTTTCCATCATTATTATCCTATGGGGAAAAAAATTGGAAAGCTAAATGCCAAATAATTTGTAAAAGTTGATTTAGTATTCAAATAAGAACATTAATTCATGATTTATAATTCTCTATGAAAACACAGTGAGCTAGAAGGTAGCTTAGCATTTATCCATATCATGCAATTTGCTGTTATCTGTTGCTCTAATGTATTATTCATTTTGAAGCTTGAGTCACCTGGGAAAGAATATAAATAAGTAACACCCAGATTAGCTGCTAAATTTGGAGCCCAAATGTGGATGTAAGCCAAGCAGAAGAGGTGCTGTAGTGTGGATATTACCTACAGCAAGAATTGAATCTGACAGAAGGTGTATTGAACAACAAGTAGCATGACCCTCATCCCAAAGAAAGACACATTTTTAAGCTGATGTTGCAGTTTGTATGTAGATGGCCCCCCCCAAGCCTCATGTAGTCATGGAAGCGGCTGAATCTATCATTTGTGGTTGACTCGTTGTCTAGCGCTGGGATTGGCAGTGTGAGTTCTGCACCCGCCCAGGGGTGGAGCCAACATACAATGTAAGGTCGGAATGGAGGTGTGTTTTTCCTTTTTGGTGCAGTTTGCTCTTGCTGCTTGCAGCTGCCATGAATGGCTGCCCCCTTTGGTTCTGGCTGCTGCCTTGAAATGTTGCCCCAGTTCCATGCCACCCTGCCTTGGAGTCAGCTGACTATGGACTGAAATCCACAGAAACTGTAAGCTAAATAAACCTTTCCTTGCTTCACTTTGGGTGTCAGGTGTTTGTCTCAGCAACGAGAAAAAAGTAACCAAAACAGCTGGCTTATGAATACTAAAATGGTCACAGAGGATAACCACAGATGAATCAAAGCACTAAATCACTACTGAACAAAAGAGGCTGAATTGGGGAAAAGAAAATGGACAGGCATATGCCCTTCATTCATTCATTTTTTTAAAATTTTATTTTAAATGGAATAAAACAAAATAAAATGGAACCAAACGAAATAGTGAGAACAATATTGGATTTCAAAAACAATATAAAAGGAAATTTCCCATAGTTGCTGTATTGCATATTGTTATCTTCTACATAGATAATCAGACTACCAGCTTTTGGCCTACAAAGCCAATCAAACAATATAAGCATTAGTTGATTTTTACTTCAGTAGCTGTCATATCAGCCTGTGTCCCTCCAAATCAGCTAGTTGTTTACCAGGGGGAGAGGAGCTCTTCTTTTTTTTTTTTTGTGGCAGCACCAGGGATTGAACTTGTGACCTCACACTTGCCAGGCAAGCACTTAGGCCACTGAGCTAAATCCCCGGCCCTGAGAGGAGCTCTTCTTGTCCCTTAGCCCATGCAACAACTGGCTCACAGGAGGGGGTTGGTGTCTTGATTCTCTTCCTGGCCCATGACTCCCACTGGCCCATGGGAAGGGGCTGGCTTCTTGGTTCTCTTTCTGGCCCTCATGGATACCATTGGCTCATAGAAGGGAGTAGGTTTCTAGTTCTCCTCCAAGCCCATGACTGCTGCTGGCTCATGGGAGGGGGTTGGCTTCTTGGTTCTCCTCCCAGGCCATGACTCTCATTTATTTATTTTATATAAGCTTTATGAGTGTCTTCTAGGGGCCAACCACTGTGCTAGGAACTATGGTTTATGGTAATAAATCAGCCTTAAATTAAATTTTGAATTTTCTCCTAAATTTCTCCACATTTTTAAAGTGGATGAAAACAAAGTAAACCATCTTAATCAGGATCATATTGAACAGATCATGATGGAATAGAGTAAATTCCCTTATTGTTGACTTATAAAAAAGTTTATCAGGTCCACAGCAAAGTGGAAAAAAACCTACTTATACATAAATATATATATTTGTGCATGTT